>WEIT01027523.1:81279-141654 GCA_013389985.1 Dryoscopus gambensis
CCCGAGAGCTTCCGATCCGTCCCCGGGGTCCAAACCAGCCCTCTGAGGAGGGGCGGGTTCACCGCGGGCCCGGCCCCGCCAGCCAGCGCTGCGTGCCCGGCCGGCTCCGGCGAACGGGAGAGCTTTGCGGCCGCTGGGGCGATGGTTTTACGGCGATCACAGAAGCCATGGCTCCCCCCGGCCCCGCCGCAGCCGCGTGGTTGATGCATCGCCGCATTATCTTTACAACAGACCCACTAGGGTTTATGGCATCTGATTGTCAGCGCTCCCCTCCGGGTTCTCTGCCTCTTTTTGCAGCATCATTACTAACTCATTGACTTACTGCTTGGGGCTCGGGGACCGCAGGGCTTCGACACAATATATCTCCTCTTTTCCCCGCTTTTTACTTTTTTTTCTTTGTCAGTTTTCCGCTAACCGACACGATTCCAACTCGGGTGAGACGTAGAATTGAGTAATTTCTAAAAAGCAGCTTCCTTTCTCTCCTTTTCGCCCCAGGTCCAGAAACAAGCAAACATGAATGAGGTAGTGGAGACCCTAAGAAAGATCGAGCAGAACTACAAGCTCTTCCAGCAGCAGCAGTTTTCATTTGTCAGAGCGCTGGAGCACACCCGGGAGGAAGCCCATGACTTGATCAGACCTGTGTCATCCATCACCCAGGTACAAAACATCAGCGCCGAGCGCTCCCTGCCCGCGAGAACAGGGACAACACGGGGCTGGCGTGCACCTGGGGCCAGTTCAGGCATGAAGAAATGGTTTTTTACTGAGGGGAGATGGACAAGAGCTCTCCAGTAGCGTTTGTGTCTAACTCGAGATGTGGGGAGAGCAGCACCTGTGTGAGGGGTTCCCATTATCGCGGCAGGAATCTCACGGCCGAGCAGCACTTTCTGGTTTAGTTTAACACTGCTGGGGCACAGCCAGAAATGCAGGGTACAAGAAAACAATCAAACCAAGCCTCCTTCCCCCAGCCACACATGGAATCTGTAATCCTTAACTGGTAGGAAGCAGCATGCCTGGCTCTTCCCCCTGGTATTGGTGCTGCTGTATTTTTCTATAGTGCTTATTAAAAATAATGGCTGTGTTACAGAGGGAGGATGATGGATTGAGGGCTGGAAGTCCCAAGTGGGCAAGGGGTTTTCTGGGCTGGTAAGTGAATTGTCTTGGAATTTTTATAACATGGTGTACTTAAAAGTAGAACTTAGACCACCTGGAGACAGAAGGGGGAAGAAAAATCTAAATAAAATCAGAATTGTGGATTTGACACATCAGAACTCAGGCACAAAACTCAGAGGGATGCCAAAGGCAGAGTGAAAGCCAGGCTGCTGTCAGGATTAGGACACAGAATGAGCTGGTTGTCTTCTCCAAGGGCTGCCTCTCCCTAATATAAGGGCTTTGCTCATTGCATCGAAGAGGATTGTGACAGACATTGCACCGAGCCGCTTTTACCCAAGAAGAGGCATTGAGCTGTTGTGTAACATTAGCTGTTTTTAGAAGCACTGATATTCCAGAGGTGCTTCTTGGCAGCGGTGGAAGGGCTGCTCGTAGTGGGGGTGAAACCTGGTGGGTGGTGACCTCAGAACCACACGGATCCACGGCCTCCTCTGTGGCACAACACAGGAACTCAGCAGGGGCAAACTCTGCTCCTGAGGGGGAGGGTGGGAAAGGGAAAAGAGCAAATTACTGGGAAGGACAGGGAGCAACTGGTGAGGCACTGAGCAGAACCCAAACCCCTACCGAAGAAACTTCACTGGTGACAAAAGCAGGCACCCATTTTAGTTCACTGCCATTCTCCCTATTTTTAATTTGCCATGGGAGGGCACAAGAATAAAAGCAGCAAACACGGAAATGTGTGTGGTCTCAGCCTACAGCTGACTTGACTGCCAGCTCTCCTTGCATGGAAACATAGACACTACAGAAAAAAAATTATATTGCACTGGAACATGGCTAAATTTCCAGCCCCCAGCAGCTTTATGTGGCAGCATTTTTAGCATGGAGTGATGACATTTCTCAGGGAAGAGAGGAGAGCATAGGAAGGTGGAAAGGTGGGAGTGCACACCACAGTCAGGCAATGGCAACAGCTCTTTAAAGATTTCTACATGGAGCAGGGTATAAAGTCTGGCTTGTGAAGAGCTGGACAGCCCTTGGCCAGCTGTTCCTGTAGTCCTGGTCCCTGTGCTGGTCACTCAGGTGCATTAACTCTCTGTTGCTGATGTGGGCAACAACGAGTCCTGTTATCCCACGGGTGAACATGCAGGCTAAATTGATACTCTCCTTAGGACTATTTCTGCTCACAGCAGCAGTAAAAAATCCTGCCACTCACAAGGACACGGCACTCAGCAAACAGTGTGGAAGGAGGAATCTGTAGTGGAAATGGACCCTTTGGGGCCATTTTTTATTCTTCTTACAAACCTGCTGAGAATTTGGCCAAGCACATTCCATGGCTTCTCCGTATGCAGAGACTGTATCCATGCTGGAACAGCTACTTCCCTCTTGTCTTGGAATCTTACAGAAAGCACTGGAGGTGTTGGAGCCCAGCTCTGGCTGCCAACCAACCACTCAGAATTTTACATTCTGAAGGGCCTGTAATTTCTCTGGAGAAGATACTTAATCCCTTGGCATAACATTTCCTCATGCAATGCCATCGCTCTGAGTAACACAACTCCTCAGGGCACGCAGGGAATAGCATTGCTCTGGCAGATTAGCCAGGGCAATTTATGTTAAACGCATTGATTTTGCAGTTAAGTCCCAAATCAAGACCCATGAAGGGTGCACGATGCAAACACATCACTCCAAACCATGCCCAGTTTGGTGGCTACACCCTCACTTCTCACCCTGCTCTGCCCAGGCAGCGGTGGCAGGGGCAGAGGGAGCAGACAGAAGACCCCACACTCACTCTGCCTGTTCCTGCAGTGCTGCCAGCGCAGCTGGGCTCGGCTGTGCACTCCTGCACCTCTAAGGGTGAGGAAGGCTCAGCGTGCTGATGGACAGATCCCTTACTCCAGCCTTCCTCAGTCATGAGGAATGACAAGTAAACATCCCACAGTGCTCACAGCCGAGGGCCACAAGAGAAAGCAGCTTCTCCTCACTAACCTGAGCAGCTTTGCAGCACAAATTCGGTGCAGTTCAGCATCACTGACCGCTGCTTTTGCCCCGTGCAGGTGCAGTGCTACAAAGACCACCACTGCTACAATGCCACGGACAGGCGCATCCTCAACATGTTCATCTCCATCTGCAACGACCTCCGCAACCTCTGCCAGAAGCTGGAAACGGTGCACCCTGGGGACAGCGTGAGCAATAGCCTTTTGGAGAAGTGCAAAGTGCTCCTTAACGACAGCAACGACTTCACTGCCATCCGAGCCACGTAGGTGCCTCCTCAGCTCAGCTCCTGGCGCTCGACTGTCGGTGCTGGGGGACTGGCACTGCACATTCCCACCTGGCTGCTCCACCAGTTCTGTCACAGCGCCTTCCTGGCTAGTGAGGGTACAAAGTCCTCCCCAGGTTCCTGTTGCAGCTGTTGGGAAAACGCTGCCAGTGTCCATTCACAAAAAGAGTGCTGGGTTGTTTGTCCATCCTTTTTGCTGGTGCATGGCAGGGCGGGTGAGCGCCCTGAGGTCCGTGCAGTGCTCAGGCACGTTGCCTGCTCCTGCCTCCTGCTCCTCCTCTGCACAGAGCTAATTTCTGCAGGGCCAAGTGTCTGTATGTCTTCTCCAAGACCTCCAGATCCGTGCCAGGGTGGTTTTTGGCAGGGCTCATTCCTCAACACGCAGTTCTATCCACGCTTTTCTGGTTTTGGGAGGTGGCCGTGCAATCCTGCTCTTCCTCGGGGGCTCTGAGGGTGGCTCCCAGGGTTGCACCGCTGGGACTCCTCTGCCAATTGTTTCCCTCTGACCCACAGCTACCCCCACGGTGTTGTGAATTACCTGAGCTTGGAAGAAGCGAGGCATCGCTATGGAGGGGTGGTGAGCCTCATCCCCATCGTCATAGACAGCATGACCGAGTGGATAACCTACATGAAGAGGCACGTGCTGTACAAAGTGAGTCGGGGACGTGCCCTGTCCAAGAAGGAGACACCCATTTCCCACACACCATCTGCTGTGCGCCTTGCAGCTCCCACCTCCGTTAGTAACAAACATACTGTACAATTGCAGGAAAAAGATTTCCAGACATACCTGGCTGAAAATCAACGTCCGCAACAGAAAGCTCCCTGGAGGCCACCAGGCAAACACCCCTTTTAAAGGATCAAAGCTCCTGCGTCTTCTGCTCACCACCTTTAACACCTGGCTGATTAAAGACAGTGAAATGAACACTAGAGATCTGTCCTGAGTCCACTTTTTGAACAGTTGCCCTGCAGCCAGCCTGGGACAGATGCATTTGCTCTCCCTTGCTGCTGTTTCCACTCTCCTCCTCAAATTCATATCCCGACAGAAGTAGCTGTAGCTACAGCTGGTCCCTGGGACCAGCGCTGCAGTGGGAGCAGGACACAGGCAGGAGTCATCAAGTTCTAATCTCTCAGAAATGAATCTTGGACAAGCTACTTGAAATAGGATTTTACATTTTCTCAGCCTCCTTCCTGAGGGACATCCCCTCCCTCGCCACAGCCAGCGGGGTGAAGAACCTGCCTGTGTGAAGGATGTGATACAGAGCAGAAAGGCCTGGCATTATGGATTCAGACACGTCTTTGAGATTTAGACTTGTCTCTAAGATTCCCTCACCCCCATAGAAATTGTGTGGTTATCTGGACCACAGAATCCCTGTTTATAGCACACTATAAACATACACTATAAACATACGTCTCCATACATGCCACTGGCCACAGAGGCCAGTGTGCTTCAGCTGTGCTCTGCTGCAGCCTCCTGCAGCTCCTCACACCACAGAACATCTCCCCTTACACCCGCCTGACTCCCATGCTGTCACAGCTGGAGATGTAAAGGAGAGCAGAGCTCACTGTGCCCTTAGTTTGTGTGTGCTGACAATAGCCAAACGTGGACAAAACACCCCTGTGCTCCTCAGACCTCTGCAAAATGAAAGCCATTTCCAGTCCGGGTGATCCACGGGAATGTGGTGGGACCATCATGTTCAGATGGTTCCTGTTCAAATTGCACATTAAACTGCCTGTGCTTTCCCTGTTTTAAGGCAAGGTTAGCATTACCTTACCCACATGTCCCACCCAAGGGGCGGGCCCATCATGGCCCTGGGGCTTAAAATATGCAGCACGTGGTCAGATCCTAAGCCCTTCCTAGATAACAATGTCCTCCCTGTATCTGGCTGCTCTTTTCCCCTCCCACAGGCAAATTACCTCCTGCTCTTTGCTTCCTGCTGGAAGGCACTCCCGAATAAACAATTTCCCCTTGCATACCTGGCTCAGTTTGTTAATACTGTGAGAAAGCTGTTGCCTTAAAATCACCAGGTTTTGGCAACAAGCAGCGAAAATTAGAAGGGAGAATTAATACAGAGGAGGAGGCATAGGAAGGAATGACAGCTCAGATGAAATGGAAAGTATTTTGAGGAGCATTTTTATTCCTCACATAACCCCACACTGTTTTGCACTTTTTTCCTTTCCCCTATCCACTTGTACTGCAATGCGCCCACCCAGTCTGGAGTAGGGCCCTATTTTTAGGGAGATTTGATCCAACTGAACTGAACCTTGGTGAGCTCAAAATGGTGACAGAGGGTCACAGAGCAACTCTGGGGCACTACTGGGGCCACAGCCAGTGGAATGTCACCGTCACCCTCTCTGGCTTCATTTGAGATCCCTGGTGCAGAGGCAGCTTCGGGCTCAAAAATCCAAGTTGTGGCAGCTGCCCTGTTGTGTTCCATGGTGCAGACAAGTGTCCAGTGACAGCTGCTGTCTTGGAAAGCTTTTCAGGACAAGCTGCGAGGACTGAATGATGACAAGTGTTGGGGACACAAGAGATGCTATTCCCAGATCTTGTTTCCAACCTTCTTGGCCCTGTCCTAAAGTTTAAATTTGAACGCACAGGCTGTGAGGAGACCGAAATTATCCTCCAGTTTGTAGCTCCCTTTCAGCTTCCAGGGATGAGCACAGCACAAATGGCTTGTCAGAACAGTCCTACCAAACCCAGTCCACCACTGCTGCTCAAAACCCCAGTGCAGTTATCATTTTGCACTTGACCAAGGTGATACACACAAAAAAATTTCCCAAATCTTAGTAAGATTCATACACGCAAGAAACAGCTCCCGAATCTTAGTAATAATTTCTAGCCTAGCCCTATCCTTTCAGTCAGTGTCATGCAGCCAAAATTTTTAAGACCCAAGCAGAAAAATGAGCACAGAAAACTTGCAGTCTGCGGTTTGATAATGACAAGACCAGAATCTGTTGGAAGACTGCAAAGTTAAGTCTCACAAAAACATCCAGACAAATTACTTAATTTCCATACAAGTTCTCCTCTTCCAGAGTGGATGGACACTTCAAAAGACAAAAAGATACAGCAAGGATTGTTTTTCTCTACTACAAATCAAGCTGTTTGAAGAATTTACATAAACAGGATGTAAATGCCAAACACAAAAGTGCAATAAAGTTTTACTTTAGCCTCGGTGAGCATAAAATTGCAAGATACACACTGAGAAACCAGGCAGGGCACCAGACTGACTTTCCTACAGATGTGTCAGTTAGTCCAGGAAATAAATGCTGCTTTTTTTGTTCAAAGGCTGAAATGGAGATATGGGCTGGTAATAGATGATCTCAACAGAATCCTGGCATCTGTACGAATAATCTCTTTGCTCCCGAATTATCTCTGTGCTGCCCTTGATTTGGCTAAGGGTCACACCAGGGTTTTGTCAGCCTGAGCAACCTGCTCTAGCTGAAGATGTCCCCACTCACTGCAGGGGGTTGGACTGGATGAGCTTTAAGGGTCCCTTCCAACCCAAACAATTCCGTGATAAACCATTCTGCGATAAAACTTTCTGTATGTTCAATAACTGATTCCAGCCTCTCTCACGCGGCAAGGACAGGGCATAGCCCAGACCCTGAGAAGTTCAGATGAAATGTCAGGACTGGGGGTGGGCTCTGGCGGGAACCAGAAAAGGATGATTCAAGGGAGAGAGGAAACTCAGCATCCCAACTGAAGCCGACGCGGAGCGAAGGGATGGGCTTGGCAGGGCCTCTAGCGGCCACCTCGCGTCGGTGTCCAAACCTCTCAACAGCAACTTTTCAACAGTTCCACCAACCCCGCTGTCCCCCGATCCTGAGTCCACAGGGCCTTTTTATCATTGGTTACAGGTATCCCACCCGCTCCTATCCCCAGAGCTATAATTTCAGAACAGCCACCGGCCTTTCCCTGCCACCACCACCCTGTTCCCGCATCATAAACACCCCGAGGCACAAGAGCTGTTTTCCTGGGACTCCTGAATTCCCTCGGCGGTGGGGCAGCACCAGTTTGAGCTTTTAGTCAGCAGAGCAGCGAGCACAGCGAGCAGAGGCGGCCTCGGAGGAAGCAGGAATAGCTCTGGCACACAGGGGAGATCAGCCAGCCCAAAACTACAGGGGGCACTCGGAGTGAAAAAGCCTTCAGGAGAAAAAGGTTCAGCCAAGGAAAGCCCACAGACACCAAATCACGACGACCATAAGTCAGTTGTTTGGAATAGTCTTGTCTGGAAAACAAAGCCCAAGGGAATGCAAACCAGGCTTCCTCTGCAGAGCCCCTGAGTATGAATGGATGAAGCAACTCCACTCCTGTGATTTCCTATTTTGTAACCACTTTTAAAATCCACCATTGTGCCAGCAGCTAAGTAGTTCCAAACAAATCAGGATCAATCAGCAAAGATATTTGAATTTCCTGAATTTGAAGTATTTCCTTCCCTAATGTCTCCTGTGTGTCTATTAGCTGTGTTATGAACTACCAAATGTACTACTCAGCATTAGTGAGTAAGGAAGGCACCTAATTTTTCTCTTTTTTACCCCAGTAATACAATTCTGTGGGTAATTTTTATCTATTATTTTTTTTTTTACACTGGCAAGTGCAGCTTTGCAATGCCAAGCTTAAGGGATGCCTTACTTCAAACCCATTCTGTGTATGGGTAACTTAAATTCACTCTGTGCTTTGTTTTCATTTCCCTACCCCACCCTGTAGAACAAATCCCAGTGCAGGGGTGCAAACAACTTTCTGTGTCACTGAACTCCGAGATGATGTTTATGGAAATTTCTATATAAAATCCTCCATAAACATCATTCCTTGGCCAACGCATGTTCACAATGTGTCACTTGCACAACTTAGACCCTCGCATGCGTTGCTCATATTTAAGAATGATACTCAGTCCTTAACTGGAATGCTGAGGCTTGTGTATGGATTACTACACTGCTCTGAGCAATCTTTCAAATATTCATTTATTTCAAGAAGAAAATAAACGAACAAACAAATAAAAAACAACGAAAGACCAGAACCAGTGAGAATGTGCCAGTCTGGGAAAAAAAGCAAAACAAGAGAACAACCTTACCTCACCAAGTTAAGCTTAGAACGAAGTGGCCCCAAAATTCCTCGTGGTCTGAGGCAGTGTCCTCGTGTGTGCACTGCGGTCTTCAGCAGGGTTTGGAAGGGAAAAGCACAGACAGAGCCAGCTCCTGACAGCAGCCCAGCTTTGCAAACAAGGCTCTGACATTTCCAGCTATTAATTTCTCTAATCACTGGGCAGTCCTGGCCTGCAGGAGCAAGGCCACGCAGAAGCTCACCCGCAGATTTGCAGCACGGAACTGTTTGCAGCTCGTTTATGGATTATACTGGCACATTGTTAGTGAGTTTGTTCATCACAGAAGAAAAAGGGCTTTGGCTCCATGCAGAAAAATGAGCTTCTAATGGTGAATCCTGTGCAAAGGGGCAGCAGCCCTGACCTGGCCTGGACTGTCCCACCTGGGAAGATGTTTGGACACTGAACTCCTTTCTGTGTGTTTTGGTCCCAAAGAAGTCGGCTGGCAGGGAATTTAACACAGAGTAGTGCAAAACAATACATTTTATTTGTTCACAGTTAAACACAAGCAACTGCCTTGACATTTTAGAACATTCTAATAAGGACAGCAAAACCTCCTTTTGGTTTAAGTTCTCTTTAGCTTACGATTGTACCATTTCCTCGTATTTCATATTTATGGCATTTAATGTGGATTGTTTAACATGCTTACAAAGAGCGAGGCAGGGAACAGATTAACTTGACAAAGACAGCAATTTTAGATTTAACTAAAAGCAGTCAGTTAAAAAAATCTGTTTCCACTTCACTGATGGGACCCCTTCAAACAAACTGCAAGTTAACTACATACAGCAGATCCATGATTTTTAGACTTACGAAAGAAAATTGCAAAATTTGTTCCTCCATAATCTTTGTGGTCCATAAACAAACCGAAAGTGGTTTCCATTACTATCCCGGTGCTAAAATCCTGTTTAAAAGAAGAAAAAAGCCACTTTATCAAAGAGCTTGCGTTGCTGCCAGGGCGTTTTTGTGACCAACACAAAACCTGCCTCTCCTGGGAACACCAGATCCAGGCTCGGCAGAGCGGGACGGGAAGGAGCTCCCCCAACACTCCCGGCTGAGCTGGCCCATCAGGCCCTTTGTGTGCAAACCGTTCACTCCCAGGGCTGGGATCCAGTGGGAAAGGGGCAGGAAACCTCCAAATCTTACCGAAACACGCGCTACCACGTTTGCTACCACTACGTCTGAGAAAGCCTAAAGACGCCGACAAAACCAGGCTGTCACTTACAACCAACTCTCTACTCTCTACTCCATGCAGAGTCAGCTTTGACACAACCACTGAAGTTCACCTCTACTCTCAGAGTTCGGACTGACCAACCGAAAGGACACGGAGAATAATTTAAGACAGGCAGAAATGTATTCAGACCTTGGAGTTACGGAGGAGGCGGAATGGGAGGACGAGCCCTGTCAGGAGCCAGTGAGCCGGGCACCAGCTGCTCTGCCAGTCTCCTTCCCACCCGGGCTAAGAAGGGATTTGAACTACAAATGCAAGTGTGCTTGGACTTGATTTCTACGTGAGGTGGTTCTTAAACAGCAGCTGCCACCCACAGAATGTTCAGGAGAAGAGGCCACGTGTGATGCAGGGGAACTGTGAAGCCTGAACCTTCTGAGTACACCGGGGCCCAGCCACATGGGGCATTTAAAACAAGCACTGCCTTCCTAACAGCAGGCCCTGTTCTGCCATGAAGGAGATTGAGTCTGACCACTGACAAGCCCTGATCCCACAATCCTCCTTCACAGAAGGCTCATCATTGACTTAAAACATGATCAACACTGAAAGGCTTCACACCAGGATTCTGATTTCAGTTTGAGCAAGATTCCTCCTCAGCCTCATCGTCTTAAGGAAGTAGGATGAGGGGAGACACCTAGAGCCAAACTGACATTGCTGAACTGAAAATGTGCTGCAATCTGAGTACAAGAGCACTCAAAGGAAACCATGTTCTCCAAGTCAAGCCCAAAAAGGTATTCCCAGGAAGAATGAAGCCAACTTCTTGGACTCAAAACCTGGTCTTGCTCAGAGCAGGAACAAAGAGCAGAACTATGAAGGAGGGTGAGGCAGCACATCTCCCTGATTAGAGAAGCAAATCCTCCTCTGCAGATCTTCATAAGCTTGGAGTTCTCCATGTTCTGCATCCTCTCCCTACTTGAGTAAAGCTTCCTCTTCCCTCTTCTCCCACCCCAACTGCTTTCCCATATGAACCAGTGTGAGGTCAATCACAGTCTGTCAGGCAAACACTTCAAACACCAAGAAGATCTGAAGCTGGTATTTTAACAAGTCTTCAGCATTTATGGTCTCTTCTGCATTACAAGCTCCAGTTCCTTTTTGTCTGCTCAAACGTAACTTTCCAGGAAATGTTAAGGACAATATAAACAATGATCATGAATTAGGGTGAATGGATCATTTTGCAGAGGTACAATGTTCTTTAAACATTTGGGTATTCAATCAGACTCCAACTTAATGAAGGCTGGGCTCTGAGGGATGTGGGACAGTGGACAGGCAAAAATAGAGAATGCACTGGAAATCCTAGTGCTGCTTCTTTCCAGGATGAAAGGAACCGAAGTCACCTGGACAGGCAGCACAACCAACTGCTCTAAATGGGAAGCTTGCAAGGAAATACAAAGCATTCAGAGTAAACTCACAAATGTTAATTTGGCCTCATATTGCACTCAAGTTCATAAATGCAGCCACTCAAATGGGGACAGGGAGAAAGGGAAAAAAATACTTGCAAATGCTAACAGTTGTCCCTTCAAATTAGTACACGCTGCTAAGGATTGAATTTGAGAAAGAAGCAAGAGTTAGGCTGGGCATTTTCAATTCCAGACCCAAAAATCCACTTTGCATTCATTCAGCAGCCTCCTTCCGTTCCTGGCCATCGATCCTGCTCCGCTGCATGAGCCACCGCTCAGACCAAAGAAACATAAAAGCTTTTAGTTAAACTTGCACTCACGCCTCCTGTTCTATGCCAAGAATATGAAAATAACACTGATTGACTATCTTCCTCTTTAACTGTGGTCATGATGAGTTTCATTGTAGTCCATGATATGAAGCTGTCCAACACTGCTTTCCTGGAGCTTAGGCGAGAGGTTATCGGGGCTTGGAGGGGCCTTTGACTCCATGCTTGGATCTTTACATAGTTCAGTCTTTAGGGCATCAGACAGCCTGTTGACAGTGACCCCCTCCTCATCACACTGGCTCTCACTCTTGTTGCGAAATAATTCTCGTGCCTTCATTCCAAGGAAGCTCTTGGAGCTGGGGAGTGAACCTACAGTCAGTGGGACAGTGGTCGAGGGCTCCAGCAACACGGACGTCTCCCAGCGACTACTCAGCCTCTGGTTCTGGGGTTTTTCTGGGGTGGAGAGCTCGCTGCTGCTGCCCCCCTTACTGCTACTGCTGCCTCGGGTGCTGGGAGGTTTGGTCTCTCCGTTCCTACCCACAGTTTCTTCACTGTGTCCTGTCGTATCTTCATTACCACAATCCAGCCTGCTTGGGAAAGAGAGAGGATACAGTGTCAAGGAAATCACAGCAAGTGAACAGTGGGCAGGGAAATGCTGGCCAGGGCAGGTTATTTTGATTACTTTCCATTTCTGCCTCTGGGTATGTACTTCAACGGGTCTCCTTTCAGCAAAGGAAAGTTCTGTGGCAAAGCAGGAGTGACAGGGGGTAACCAGATGTGTCACACGCTCAGCTTTGCAACATCCACTGTTGTAAGTCCCACACTGGCAATAATCCCACATGGGTCGTGCAGATTTCACACCACCACCCTCACCTTTCTTCTGCTGCTTCAGCTGCTTCTGTTTTATCATCTTCAAGTTTTTTCAGTAGGCTGCTCTTCTCCAGCCGCCCAAACAGATCCAAGATCTCCAGCTCAAATGCTTGGGTGATCCTTTTCTGGGCCTTGTACCTGCTTTCTACTGCCTGCAGCTGACCCCTGGGCAAAGAGAGAAACCAGAATGTCCAAAATCTCCAGAATCTCAGCTCTGACAGTGCACGTGTCAAAGCACAGCTAAAATGTTACACAGGAAGCCCCTACCTTGCTTGGATTTTAATATCTTCCAGGTATTTCTTTTGCTCCAGGAAGAGGTGGTCCTTTTTTGCAAGCTGAGATTCCAGTTCAGCTATCCTTTTCTGGGAAGCATCAAGCCTTTGGCTTTGCTGCTGAACACACAACTTTGCTTTCTCCAGTTCTTTCCGAAAAGCAGCGTGCAACATTTCAACCTCCTCGAAGCAAACAACACAATGGTAAAGTATAATTTGATCCTGTGTTATTTTTATTGGTGTTTAGACATGTTTCTGATGTTATAAATAGGCACATTTTAAAGCAAGCTAGAATAAAAGCAACATTTCTAAAAACAGATATAGAAAACCAGCCCTGCCGAGGATGTACACTATTAAAATAACTACACATCACTGGAATTTATTAGCACATTAATGTTCCTTATGAAAACCTCTTTTCATCAAAGCACTCTCGCCAGTTCTGTACTGGATTAGCGTAGACAAACTCCATTTTAAATCCATTTTTCCAACACGACCTTCATTAAATACCAGTAGAAGACTTTTTTTCAGCGTGTTATTCACCTTCTTTAATTACGTGCTCTCACGCAGGAACAGTTATATTGTTGTGTAAGTTACTTGCCTCTAATTAGAAAAAGGCTTCTTTGAAGTCAGGAAGTAAAACCATATGAACCGCAGCAGTTTTAGCGAAGTTACTGGTAACTTTTAACAGGAAAATGACTGAGTGGGAAGGCTGAGATGCTCATTTTAAAGTAACACCTCACGAAAACCCGCAAAATCCTTGTTAAGATCTTTCCACAAATTCTGGCACTACCACCCTGCACTATTTTACCAAGAATCTGCTGTCAGTTATATTTGAGCACAGTAAAGTCTTGGCCTTTGGAAAAGAAATTGCTAAGAATTTACATCAGTTGGCTACAACTGACCCCAGGTGTACCCCAACAACCCCTTCTTAGCTTTCTGAAGGTATTCCTCAAACCTACAGGGCACAAAATATCTGAACAGAAGATCAAATATAAAATCAAACCCCTGAAAATCAATTTCAGAACAAAGGATCTGTTAAGTTACAAGGCCTTTCCTTCTGAGCTCAGGGCTGGGAACTGCTGGAGGATGACCTCAAGGGAAGTCTCCCCACAAGTCCTCTGCACCGGTACCTTTGTAGTGTCTGTGTGCTTGTGCTGCAGCTGCTCCAGGTACAGCTCGTTGACCTCCCCAAGAACCAGCAGCTGCCTGTTCAAGAACTCCATCTGCTGTTGCACCGATTCACTGTTGGAAAGCTGGGAAGGGAAATGGAACAGAACCCAACCCTGGGGTGAACAGCCCAGCAGGAGAGTCACAGCTCTCAGACAGGCTCTGTGCTCACAGGGTGTTTTTATAAAGAAGGGAGACAAAGGCTAAAATCCAATGCATCATCGGTAGGTAAGTGTTAAATAAATTCTTTTCATAAAGAACTTTTCATTTCCATTCCACTTCTGACATAAGCAATATCTATCAGAGGTCAAGATTTAGACAGGGTTTAATACAAATTCATAATGCTTAACCTGAAAATTCCTGCTGCGGAAAAAGTCAAAATAAGAAATTTCAGAAGAATTTGAACTGTGTTTAGAGTTTCTTCAACAAAGCCCATTTTTCTGTGTTGTTTTTGTGCAATTAATATCAGACTCTATGGAACTCAGCACAGGCTTCTTTCAGAACAAGAAAGAAAATTTACCAGCTAAATAGACACAAAGGGACCCTGAGAACACTGACTTTTCTTACCTTTTGAGAAACTTGGCTAAGCAGCAATTCAGTGTGACACACCTTGTTGTTGGCCTTCTTTAATTCTAACCTCAGATCTGCTATCATGTTCCTGCAGTCTTCCAGCTTGGTCTGTTCAAGTGACAAAAAAATTAATCAGGGTTCTGAAACTTCACTAAGGACAGCAAGGGCACAGGGCTGGGAGGCTGTAAAACCCCCAGCACTGGAAATCAATTTATCCTGACCCCTCCAAACCAGCTAAGAACCTGCCTTTCCCTCTTTTCAAGCTGAAGACAGGACAAAACAGAACTATAAAAGGACGATGACTAAGTTAAGCACTTCCAATTATGCACTTATTCTGAATCAGGACAGTATCTCTAATAAAAATGTGCAGCTTTCTCTCAGGTATTTTCATGCCTTGTCATTAAGAAGGTTATTTTTAAAACCAGTAAGTAGACAACAAATTTGTTGACGCTTCATACCTGCAATTCCTGGCTCTGGTTGTAGAATTCCTCCCGGTCGTGCTGCAGCTGTCGGATCTGGCTGTGAAGCTGAGCCACAATATTATCGTGTTCCTCCTGAAACTGGTGGTACCTTGCTTGTTCTTTCTGCAGACTCAGTTTCAAGGCCTGGATCTCCTTTTCCTGCAGTTTCAGCTGATCTTTCTGTTAAGAATCCCACATGAGGCATCAGACAAGACACCTGCTTAGCAGTTAGGACTTCTATCCTCAGCCGAGCAAAGCTGTCAGTACCAGCACGCAGGCAAACACTTTTCCACACATACAACATTTTATACAGAGCATGTTCTCAAGGCTTTTGGGGCTTGGCTTGGTTTTGGCTGAAAGGGAGATTAAATGGTGAAAAGAGTGGACAGGCTGAAAACTCACAGCCACATTCAAAGGCACAGTGAGCAAAAGCCTATTTTTCCACTGCCTCTCATGCTTTCAAACAGGGACTTGGGCTTCACAGTCGAAGCAACAGTTCATCTCCCAAAACCTACTTGGAAGTCTATTTTTGGCTCTTGTAGTAGATCATCAGAGGGTGAAACTGTTGATGGAATTAGCTATAACATAAAAATACAGAATGCAACACTCAATCTGTACTGAGACATCCTTCAGTGCACTTATAACTTCAAAGTCTATGACAGTGAACACCTCTGGAAAAGGACACTTGAGTCCTCTAAGCTTTTGCTGTTACTCCTCAACTGAGCAGCAAAAGGACAACGCTTTATCAGATATGCAATAAGGTGTTTAGCCAGGCATTGAACAACTCTCCATTAACAGGGACACCTTTACCATTATCCAAAGGCAAGTGCTGGCAGGGGTGAGGCATGAAGGATTCAGCTGCCTGCAGTCAACTACAAACTACTGACATTAATAATGACAGCGCACAGAACTCGTGCGCGCGCCACCCCACAAACACCGACTTCAATGAGGTGGCACACGAGGCTTCTTTGTTAATTGAGTGGTACCAACAGACACCAGCCAGGCCAATTAACACTTGTTGCAGCACCAGTGTGTCTCAGCCACTGGTGGAGCCGCACGCCTGCTCACCATGGCAGCGTTGTGCTCCTCCAGAGCCGTGGCTTTGATGACTTTGCGCAGGAGCCGGCGGTTGCGCAGCGCGTGCTGCTGCCTCTTGAAGCGCTCGTACAGCAACTGGTTGTGCAGCAGAAGCAGCTGGTTCCTCAGGGTGTGAATCTCATCCGAGGGGGGAGAACCTGGAGTAGGAGGCAGAAGAGCTGAGCTTCACTCACTGAGCTTCACAACCCAGATTAATTGATCTCCAACACTAAATTGTAAACATTTTTCCCAAAGCAATGTGTGTATGCTTCAGGTGGATCGCTTCCTTGATTAAGGAAAAGAAAGCCAAGCCACCACCACAGAAGCCTCAGAGCACAAAACTAAGACACAGACACATAAATAAGCAAGAAAAACAATCAGTTTTAGATTCAACAAGCAGTGAGAAGGTGGAAGGATCTGTCAGATGATACTCTGAAGCTCAGCAAGTCTGAAATGGTCAAAAGCAGAAGTGTCTAGAATTGTGCACTTTTCAAAGATGAAAAAAGCAGCTCAGCTCTCTGGAACATAGCTCTGCTACACAGATAAACCATGACTTAGTGGAGGGCATCATCTTTCTGCAGCATTAGTTAAAAACCCACAAGCAAAAAGTATGCAGGTCATTGTTTAAGCAAGTCTAATAATAGAGGAACAGATTGCCAAAACACATGAGAAATTTCCTCACCTCCAAAGTGAGTCCAGTCAGCAGATTTGCTTGGCAGAGACAATCTGAAAAAACAAAATGCAGCATTAACAGGTAAGTTTAAGTATAAAAATGGAATGTTCACCTCAAAAGAGCTTATAGCCTGGTAAAAGTACAATTAAGGTCGGTTGGTATAAAAAGATTAGGGAGGAACTGTGCAGCTGCTTTTCCAGCACAGCTTAAAATTAAGCCAGCACAAAAAAAGAGTTAAGAATAAAGTCTGCAAAGTAAGACTTTCAGTCACCTACTTGTTCAGCTCCTTAGTGTGTGCATCTGCTCCCTGCTGAATCAGCCTGTCCAGCACTTCTACGGGAGAAGTCGAGGACATACAGTCTTCATCCTGGGCTCCCTTGGCTTTCTTTAGCAGCTCCTCAGTCTTCTTGCCAACAAAGAGGTAGGCAGTCTTTGGTAATGCAACCTCAAAGAGGTGCTCGTAGAGGGGAGGCTGCCCACTCCCAAACACCACTCTCCTTTGTGCTGGTACTTTGCAAGGGCTGGGAGTGAGAATACTCGGCTCCCCAGAGGTTCCTTCCCTGTTCCCAGCAGGGCTTTCCCCAGGGCCTCCACAGGGCTTGTCTATGGGAGTAAACGTTTGTTTGGGTGTTTCCCGTGCACCCTCAGGCCCGGGCTTGTCCAGAGATGTTAAAGGCTCAGAGGTCTGACTGTGTCCCTGAACACTGGAGGCTGCTGAGTGGGTCTTCTTCTGAGAGCCTGACAGACTTTCGTTTGTGCGGTAAAACGGGGAGTCAAATCCTCCTCTAGGCACCATGTGTTCAGCATCGGTCGTGATCTCGGAGATCTCTTTAGATATTGCATCTGAGGAGAGGGGGAGCATCATGATCTATCTTGCATTTCAACAGGACAAATATTTCCTTAGCTAAGATGCAGGGAAGGAGGGCAGGCATTACCTTCCTCTCTGTCCTTCTCAGCGCTATCTTCAAACGACAACCCACCTAAAAACTCTGCAAGATCATTCAAGGTTACTGAACTTTTACTGCTGGGTATGTCTGAAAAAAACAGAAAACAAAAAGTTAGTTGTACAGGTGCCATTTTCTCCAGCCTTAGCACAGCACAAAACACAAGTCTTTTACTGCTGCAAGGTCCTTAGAATGAAAGCTTGTCCCTCCTTCAGATGCTTCCTCAGAGCAGGAAGTTACCTGACTCCTGTTCCATTCCATGTGGAAAACAGTTCAGAGATCAGTCACAGGTCAGTTCTTAGCCCAACATGTAATTTTGTAAAATTAACATTTGCTATTGCATGACCTCTGTGAGGAAGGATGTGCTGTTTGCAATTTAACCCATTAAATAAATAAAATAAGGTGGCTCGCGTGCAGTGTGACTGCTCTACTTCCACATTAGCATTACCTCCCCTTTAGCTTCTGAGCTTCCACAAGGACACAGTAACTGCCTGAAAAAAGGAAGTTTAGCAATCTGATGTAATACAAACTTGCCAATATGTGGCTACTGATCAAAACTGAGACAGCTGAGGGATACGCACTGGAACCTGCAGGACAGAAATCTCATGCTCAGCTCAGTCACAGATCAGGAACTCCATGAAAAACTTTGCCTGTTCTTAACTTGGAATTCAGAATGTTCAGATTCCAATGGTACTACACAGCTACACCATGGAAAACCAGCTTTAAATTTCACTATCATCTCCACTTTGAAGACGGTAAAGATTCACAGCACGGAAGTCTCAAATACAGTGCCAGAATCCCTTCCTACAGTTGTCACAGATGCAGATGACAGAGAATGGAAAACAGAATCTACATTTACCTATTAAAAGTTGAGTACCTCAACCTACTGATTTCAGTATTCCACAGGGCTTTAAAAAAAGTTCAAGTACAGCAATACAATTGTAGACAGAAAAGTTTTCCAGAGGCCTTTAAGAAGGAGCATCATATCTACCCTTACGTGCAGCCTTACAGTTTGATCCAGATATGGGACATAAAACTTACTGAACCAAAATTTAATATAAACCTCGCTGCTTCTAATAAAAATAATCATCCTCAAAGAATCAGCTTTTATAAAAATAAATATCCTTTTTTGGCCTTCAGTGTAGATTTGTGTATTTAAATGTGCAGGAGAGCAAGGTACAAAAAATCTCAAGCTATTTTTGAACACGAATAGTTAAAATGAAATCAAAAGCATCTCAAGAAGTGAAGTTGAATCACAGGTTTAGGCAAGATCCTGGAACTACAAGGAACTCGGGGAAAAAAAATCCTCTGGGATAGTGTTTGGGAGTTGGAAGATCTGTCAGTAAAAATTGGAGTTGTTTACAATAGGTTGCTGTAATGGGGAGAGGAAAATGGAGTTTACCCAATGATTTATCGCTGTTTATGACATTTTGCTGTCGGTACAGTAAAGGCCTCCCAGAATCTGGTTTGTCCTCCTGGAAAACAAAAGAAACCCAGAATACACTAATTGCCTTAGATTTCATTGGCAACTGTGCAGCTGGAAATGGCAATGGATGTCTAAACTTAGAAGAAAATGAGTTTTTGCAGTGAAATGCAACAGTTTTTATAAACCAGCTACTCTGATCTTTCTTTCTCAGTTAAGGTCACTGAATTAAGACAAGTCAATGAAAAAAAAAAAACCCAGATTAATTCAGCAGAAGAATTTAGTAATACCTTTCTAGGAGGTGTGGCAGCAGCTGAAGGGAGTGAAACAAAGTCATCTGAAGTGCAGGGTGGAGGAGGAGATGTGGCTGGTGTTCCCAAAGGTGTTCCTTTCCCCCCTGCTGAAAAGGAGCACAAGTTCTCTCAGCAGGCTCCCCCCTCCTCCTTTCAGCTGAACATTGTATGTGAAGAATTGTATATTTAAACACTATCTCACAGCCTTTACTTCTTAAATCTCTTTCAACTGTTTATCAATACAAAAGCGCAGTTTCCCAAAAGTTGCTTCAGACTTTGGCACTGAATTCACAGATTTCCTCTCTCAGTTTGCATCAGCACTGCTCTAGGTGAGGCACTCAGTTCACAGGAGTAATCACTCAAACCTATCAACTGGCACGATGTGGCATTCCCATTTAAAAACTGTCAGTAAAACTACAGCCAGAATTTCCAGTATCATAAACCTGGAAGGCCTAACTCCGAAATGCAGCACGTACCAGATGTGCCAAAAGCTTTGCTGCAGGGTTGTGATGCAGACTGGGATGACTCTGATGGGACGACGCCGGGGGACGTCGGGGGCGTGGTCATGCCACACACGGCAGAAGGGCTCCAGATGGTGACCTGTGCACACAGCAAAACAGCAGAGCTCAGAAAAGGAACATGTGAGGCTTCTGGATCCAGGTTCTCACACAGGAAATCAGGCAGGGATTGGATGTCAAACGAACACCAACTTCTGAAGAGTTCACAGCACATCTCAAACCCATGAATTTTTAAGACTGGCACAAGAGACTATGAAAGTGCAAAGCATGAAAACTTGCTGGGCCTCCTCTTCTGCTTTACCTGCTGTGGCTCAGTTGACAGCCTCGTGGACTGTGGGCTCAGAATCTGAGGTAGCTGCCCTGGCATTTGTGATAGTGTTAGCCGAGGAGTGGAATATGGGGTAGAAGTCCCTGAAAGTTGGAAAAAAAAGAAAAAAAAATCAAAATTGAAAAGTATCCAACACATCCAATACAAACCCATGATTCTTCTGGCTAGGACTTAAAGGCTTTTAATCAAAGCATTTCAATCCATTCAAATTACACATTTGTAGCTAGAGACTTTTCTTCCAGCCCAAGAAAATATCTATTGAATACATTACATACTACAGCTTTCTTTTTTTTTGATTGCTTTGGGGTAGGGAGGACAGGGGACAAAGACACAACATGCTGTATGTCTGCACATAGAAAACATATCTATATATTTGGTTTTTTAATGGTGATTGATTTTCTGGTGCCTAAGAATCAGACTTTAAGCGGAATAAATTAGTGAGATGGGTTTTTCTGCTCTGGGGCCAGTTCTACTCCAGCCATTGGGTATTGATTAGCCATCAGGCAGGTCTTACCATAGCTGCTCTGTGTGTCAATGTAAGAGCTGGCACTGGGGTCAGTTTGATGATGTTTTAAGCTTGTGCAGAGTTTCCGAGACACAGAGTAATAACCATCTTCATACGAGGCTTCTGCAGGGTCCAGGGAGATTTTGGCACATTCTATCACAACATCATGAGTTTCTAGTCTTTTCCACCTGCAGACAGTTTTTGGATCCAAAAGAGTAAGTTAGTCAATTATTGTTAAAAACAAGAGTTCCTGGAGATAGGAGGAATTGGCTTGTAGGATGGCTCATTTGTTCCAGACAGCTTTGCATGCTCCCAGCCAAACTGGAACAAGGCACCAGACAGAAATTGCAACCAGATGACTTGTGAGAGGGGGTCTCAAAGAGGAGACAAACAGCTTTGACACAGAGATCCATAAAGGTCTGCCATGGAGCACTCTGGAAAGGAGGAACAGCATACGGAGACTTGGTTGATCCTGAGCTTCAGCAGCTGTAGAAATCAGCTCAACTACACTCAGTTGTTGGTAGTCAAAATTTAGACATGCCAGCAGTGAGGGAATCTGCATTTTTTAAGCAAACACTGTCTGCAATGCCAGCTTCAGATCTATGTTTTTCCTCCCAAGTTTGGGGAATGTTTTTTACTATTACTGCCTCCTTCATCCTGAAAACTACTTCTCACTAAATTAAGCAGCCAGATTAGATCTGCCCAATATTTCAGGGGATGGAAGTTCACTGTAAAGAAGAGAAAGCCCAGAAGGCTGTCTATTAAAGGCTGGGTTGCTTTTGAAAGTAAGATATTCTCTGTCCAAGATACCAAAACAGAAGGCTTCCACTGGTAGGTTTGTGCCAATTGTGCTCCTGAGTGGTGCCACCCTCCCCCCTGCAAAATTGAGCATTGTGACATTCAATGGGTTCCCAGTTAGGAGTGATTTCCTAGTGGCTCTGAAAAGCAGGGCAAGAGCACTACTGTGCAGCAACAAGAGTCAAATTCTCCTCTTCAGTGGCTGGGCCTGTGGAGACAAGAGAAAAGCAGCAAGTGGTGCTGCTGCAGGCAAATGAGCCTATTGCTAAAGAAAACTAATACAGCTGATAATGTTAACACATACCTGTTAAAAGAACTGATCTGTTAAATGAACCAATATCTAGGTACCAAAACAAGACACACTGAAGCCATTTTAAACATTTAAATCCCATCAAATACTTCAACAAACCCAAGGAATATGACCCAAACCTCCAGCCAATGAAGCATATCTGGTAGTTTCACTTTATTCATTACAGGCAAACTGTTTTACATCTTTATGAGGATGTTTGATCATTAAGTCATAAAAATAAAATAAAGTTAAGTAGAAGACAGATGCCATCCCAGACACAAAACAAATTTAGAACCCCAACATTGTCGTTCATGACCTTTCACAACAGTTTTTGCTTATTCATCCAGCTGTAAGCTGGGATGAAGAGTCTGTGTGTTTACCTGGTGCCCCTAAGAATCTGGGTGGCAAAACACCCCCACACAAACTGTTGCTGACAGAAAAGGTTTTGCTGCAACCTTCTGAAATAAACCCACTGAAAGCTGCTCAGTTTGAGCCTTTCCTAATAGCAGAGAGAACATACAATACCTTCGTGGGTCCAGTTCATGGTCCTTAGATCCAGTCACTAGCTCTGGATGAATTCGCACATGTTCCATCATTGGCTGGGAGGAAGAAGAAGGACTTGGTATCAGTGCAGCACCTCTGCATTGCACGAAACCACACAAAGCTGATGAGCAAACTACTGATCCCAAGAGTTCACGATGTTACATTTAACAGAGAAGGTTAGTACACACCACCACAGCTTCAAGAGTTGATCCTGACTGAACTTTCAGTCAAACTGCTCATTTTTATACTGTTTTGTTGGTCAGCTCGCAGCTGAATTGGCAAATTAATTGTATTAAATTGGAATATATAGCTATAAATTCCTTGCCTCAGATAATACACAGATGAGCAGCATTTTACCTTGACTACTTCTTCAAAGGTCTCCAGGTTTTCCTTCATACTGTAGTGAGAGCGCAGAAAGGAGACAAAATTGCAAGGATACATTCCATAAAGACGATGAAAGAGAGAATAAACGCTGGCATGAAGATGGACAAGATAAATCTCTGCCACATGACCTGGAAAAAGTAATTAGAATCTTTTTCATTACATTGGAGAAAAGAACAAAAGTTCTAAGAATGCAAGCGAAGTACTTTTAAATTTGAAATGTTAACTGGAACAAGTCTTCTGAGGTACAAATGGTCCCTAGTGAAACTGCAAAGTCTTCTCAGAAAACAAGCAACACTTAGTCATCAGCTCCCAGCAAACCCAGAAATTAGGATAAGGACCATTAATTCCGACCAGTGTTCTGCCATTCTCAAAGCACAGCTTTGTTTTTATTCAAGTTAAAACCAGAAACTCCTCTAGACAGTGAGCCAGAGTAAGACTGACTGAATGATTAAAAAAGGAAACTAAGGTTTGTTTCACTTCAAAAGGTAAAAACTAAAAGTTTTGTAGCCACCAAAAGCAATCACAACAGACATATCTTAGTATCCACCTCAGAAGTTCCAACCCTACTTGCAATGCAGAATGGCTCCCTAAATAGCAGCTCTATGTGCTTGACACAGCATTTGTTCATTCAGCCATGAGCCACACTCACAGATACTGCTGGTGTTAGGCATCAGACCCCTTACAACAAATTCAGCAAAGCCAGGGCTGTGAGAAAACCAGTTTTACCAACCTTCATGACTATTGATAGTCGCACATTAAAAGAAACTCATATATGTTGCTTCTTACCCCTCCCCATTTATATCTGGGAATATCAAATTCCCCAAAATCTGCCTCAAACATTACTATTTTCCCTCCTCTCTCCATTAAGATCAATCTCTGCTTTTCACTGTCATCAGGGCATTACTTTGGTTCAGTGAAATTTCATGCAGTAGCAGCACCACATGGAAGATTCTAAGAGACTTCTAAATTCTGAGCAAAGAACTCCCCCATGCTCTCAAAGAACAGAACTGCTTGTGGGCTTAATATATCATTTTTTGTGTTTAAATAATCTCAGACCATTAAGAGTCTCACAAAAGAATGTGCTCACCAACTGCACACGAGTCACAAGGATACTGCTAAACCACAACTGCATGCAACAAAGTTGAAATCTCACCTGGATTCTGCAAGCACCAGGCTGAGAGACGCCCAAAGATACCAAAGAAATCATGAAGGTACTGTTTGCCAGACTGAGGAATCATTGGCAACATGGTTATTAGCACTAGGACACCTGTGGTGAGTACTACTACATCTGTGTCAGTCTGCAAGAAGGGAAAAAACCTGCATTAGTTAAATGTGTTGAACTTAATTTTTTCCAAGGATGAAGAGAACACTGAATCATCATCATGGAAAAAGTTCTCTATTGAAACACTCCCTCTGAAACCTACCAAAACTTAATGATCCAAGATTATTGAGTTTTTTCATACAGAACAACTTGAAGAAATAATAGATTTGGGATTCTTGCTCCTACTCTTCTGCTTTTCTGTATAAACACTTGACTTAGTTAAAAAGGGGACATCACCACAGTTCCACAGCTGAGTAAAAAAAAAATATTGGCATGTGAAGCATCTTACGTGCCACCTTCCTTCCTTCCTTCCCAGAGCTAAACACACACAGCATTCAGAGGCTCAGAAACTGCAGATCTGACCGGGCTGTTCAAGTGTGTTGGCCAGGTACCAACACAGGGGTCAAAAGCTTTTCTACTAAACCTGGCTGCTGGCTCTGGCTGCTGGAAGTTCCACCAGGCAGTAATTCCAACAATGACTAGAACACCTTGGCTCGTGCCACAAGAAAGGGATGTGGCAGCACAAACCTTTGGCTGGATGAAACAGGAACAGAGGATCAGATTTTAGGAAAGGACAGAGAAAATGTTCAAACTCTTTCCTTGCTTCCCCAGTTTAAAGCACATTTTCCTTGGTAGCTCCTCTGCTTTCACAGGGTGCCCAGAGCACAGGTCAGGCTGTGGGCAGGTGCCACTGAGCTGCTCTGGGTAAGGCCCAGGAGCCACTCAGGCTGATGGGACAGTCAGTTTTTAGGGATTTATCCTCCTCTGTGTGCCTCCAGCCTCTACTCTCCCTCAGTCACACAGAACCTCTCAGAGCACACCTCCTGTCCACCCCTACGCTCTGCCCACAGCCCCAGCACCTCCACATCTCTGTCCTACTCCTGGCAGCTTGCTGACACTCTTCTCTCCTCCCTCAGCCATGCTGCAAAGGGCAACAGATCTTGTCAGGCACGTCAGGAGTTCCAGTAACAGCAGCTGGAGCTGCTCCTTTGGCAGGTACAAATTTGTGGTGGTTTTGTTTTGAAGAGCGCTGGCTGCATCGTGCATTTAAATGTGACTTCATGACTAATGTGGATTCTTCACTATCATAATAAATTCCATTACTGACAATGCATTCTAGGTCTCAAAGCACTTTCCACTCCTTATTCACTGGTTCAGTACTGTACAGTATTACACCTGATCAATCTGCAGATGGGGAAAAAACCCCACAAAGCTTGGGGGAACAGCTACCTCCTTGTGATCCAGCATGTCAGTAGCTAAGAAGGGAAAGTCTGCTAATTCCAAGGTCATTTCACCATGGAATAGTCCATTGCATGGCCCATCTACACTGCAAGGAGAGGACACACAAATTCCAACTGCACCAGTGGGAAGTTACTGTATTTCTCATTAGGTTCACATTCAAGATACCCATCAACTTCGCCAAGGGCCCTCTTGCCTTTAACTTGTTTTGGACAAGTTTTAATCAACTTTCCTAACTCACAGTGACAGTGGCTTTTAGAAACCAATTTGTCAGCAATAACAGGATCAGCACAGAGTATTCAGCTGATATTAATAGCACTGTGGCTTAACGAAATGACATCAAAATAGGAATCAAATGCCTTGCATCTGTATGCATGTTTGTATCAGGTGTTTTATGGACAGCGCTGACAGTTCTTACCTTGAGACATTTAAGTAATGAAAGCAGGAGAGGTGCTTGAGAAAGTTTGTGTTTCCAAGATGGTTGTCGTCTTATCACATGTCCCAGCAGAGAGAGGGTGGGTAAACGAGTAGCAGCTTTGCCCATATAATCATTAATTTTGTCCAGTAGATGCTGATAAAGGATTTTGCAGAGTGGTAGAGAAAGGAAAAGAAAGGTATTTATATTTAACTGCTCTATATTCTTTTTCGCCAATCTATATTCAGCAGTTTGTCAATACAGAAAGCATGGGCATTTCACAAATATACAGGATCTCAGAGGAAACAGAAACCTGCAATAACTTTGAGACTACTGGTAGATAAATGCAAACTATACAGGCCAGAAGCAGTCACTGCACTTCAAAATGTTTATAAGTAAATAACAATAATAAAAAAAATCTGGGCAGCAGCCAATTCATAGTGCCATTTCCAACCTATTTAAAATCCTTACTTGCCCTCAAAATACCCAATTTGTTTTAGGCTAACACATCCAGCAGCAGCAGCACTGTAAACAGACAGCATTAATCCTCCAAACCCTTTCCTTTTTAGAGGTTCTTCGCTTAATTGGGTCAGTTTAAGCAACTCAAGAAACAGAGACCTCTGAAGTTTTTTTAAAGCTTAAACTACTCTTACTACAGAGATACTACATCTCTACAGCAAGGTAATTCTACACCAGAGCAGAACCCCTAGAGTTTTAACAGATGCTATTTAAAGGCTGCTTCAATACCAGGCTAAAATCTGCCATAATAAGATTTTTTTTTTTACCTTGTCATGAGGCTCTTGCAGAGTGGACAGAATATGCAGTGCCTGCTGAGAATTGGTTTCCAAGTAATAGTCCACCAGGTTGTTGACAAGCATAGGCCCACGGTCTGTCAGTTCGGGTACAGCAAGGAAAAAGCCAAAAACATTCTCAATACACTAAAAATAAAGCACTTGCTACAAGGACATTGCAGAACTTCTAAGCAACTATAACACAATTTCTAACATAAAGCAGTCCTTGGTGTTTAGCAGACCTTTGGGAAAATGAGACCTCTCAACTCCATTTCCTGGTTCCAAACCATTCAAGCGATTGCATTTGGCTCAGGGAAAGGAATCAGGTTTTTTAACAACCAACAATTACTGTCTAACCATAAAACCCTGCAGGTAGCTGAGCTGCAGGGGTACTTTACCCAGCAGAGGTGAAGTGTTCAGGAGTGACTTGACGTTCTCTCCCTTCAGCAGATAACGGGGAGCAAGTTCAGGGACAAGGACACTGGCAGTGCTCTCATGCTCTGAAAAGGCTCTGTCAGCACAAGTGATGCCTCAACGGCAGCAATCACTTCTCACAAACTCTGAGTCTGTTGTTTTGTTTGGGAGTAGGGTTTTCTGTTATTTTTTTTTTTTTATTAACAAAATCCTACTGGTTCCCATAACGTGGATGACACCTTTCTGGATCCACTTGACAAGGAAAGTTTCATCAGCTCACACTTGAGGCTCTGCCTCAGGAAAAGCCACTCATTTTGTAATAGTGTTTTAACAATTATGTAACAGACCTTCCAAGAGCCATGCCATTAAGCAAAATGGACTGAAGAGAAGCCTCAATCCTTAAAGCAATTTCAAACCCAAATATCAAGAGTTTCTTTCAAGCTGCATTTGCAAAGACAGTGTTTGATAGAAAAAAACTCCACACTGTTCTACCTTTCTTGATGTAGAAGCAAAACCCTTCCCAAACTACATAAAAGAATACATACCACAAATGAGATTATCTTTGAATGCAGCTGTTATATCTTCCAGGACACCCAGAATTGGAGAATCCAGCATTGAGAGGAGCTCACCAACATTTCCTTGCTGTGCCATGATGCACGTACTGACATGAATGTGGAGGTTAAAACTTCAGGAAGTTCTTCATTGGTGTCTTTCTACCAGACTAGGAGAGAAGAGACAGCAGATGAGTGAACTTTTCCTTTTCCCTTTCCATCTAAAATCTCTCATCTCTCCTATTTCTTTTCCACACAAGTGCCCATTTAACACTGAGAGGATTGTTAGGGTTTCCACACCTGCAATAAAAGCTGTAAGAGTTTCCAAAAAGCCAATGAGTCATGAGCAGGGTTTTCTTCATGTTTTTCACAGAGACATTAATCTGTTTTGCAGAAGACCTCAGTATCTAGTCTGTCAGAGCATTCTCTTACCATATATTTTAAATTTGCTCTGCAGGTCAGTAAACTGAAGCTAAAGTTTTGAATAAAATACAAAAAAGCTCCCGAGAATCCCTCCATTCCTGAGTTCTTACAGCAATTCCTCCCCAAACCACCTTTCAAGTCCTTTGCATAAAGGACTAAACTCTGTAGAGAAAATACACACCTCCAGATCCTTCTCCACTCCTGTGACCAGGGCAGGAATTCACTGCCCTGGGCTCTGCATTGCTGCACACTCAGAGATTTGGGCTTTAAGACTTTGCAATGTGGCCAGGCTGCAGCTGTTGGGAAACTCAGGCAGGGCTGCTGCAGCTGCTGCTCCTGGGCAGCCTGAGCACACCAAACACAGGCTGAGCAGCACAACACACCTTGACTTCACACGTGTGATTTGTGAGCAATACCTCAAAAACCCTGCGGTGCAAAAACTGCATAAAGTACTAAATGCAACAGCGTGCAGATAACATGACTGGTCAGCTGCACATACTGAGAGCAAATCTAAGCCACTTCAGGCTTTTAAAATGGCTTCTTCCCGTGTACCAGCATCGGAGAGATTCAGTTGTCATATCTACCTACCTACCACAAAATGAATCAATTTTTATTTCATCCATAAGAATCCTATGCTGAACCTTTCCCGGTGGAAGAATGAAGGTGGCTTTAGATCACGCCTAATATTACCAGCAAGGGTTTCTTCTTCCCTCCCACTCTGAGCTAGAACACATTTTTCACTTCCCCCATGGAAGGCAAGACTGACACATATCAAGTTTACACACAAAATTGTTTTTCTACTGCAGTTGTGTTTACAGCACCTGTTCTGCGGATGAGCTGAGCTTCTGTCTGCAATGCTGTCAGCCACACACCTTTCATGATCACTACCAAAGAAAAACCAGAAAGAGGTTAAGGAAAGGCACGATTGATTTCTTCCTTATCACACTAGAAGTTCAGAACAGCACTAAGTTTTTCACATAGCACAGCAGAGTTGTGCACCCCCTGCACGAGAACAGTCAGCCCTCAGTCTGAAAAACACCAAAAGGTGCTGCAGCTGCCCTTTCCAGAACTATGCACAGGTTAAGCTGTGCAATTACCTCAAACTAGATGGCTTTCACAAGACCACAGATTTGTACTGTGACCCTTCAAAAGCTGCTGAAGAGTTTTATTTATGTCAGGTAGAATCCTACACAGAAAGGATTCTTCTCTATTCTGAACATAGAGTAATTAATTTAAGCCTTTGAATTCTATTCAAAACATTTTTAGGCATGAGCCAAGGACCACAGATTACTGCTCTATTTTAAATGATAATGCTGTAACTACCTATATACATATTACTTTCTTGAATATTTATGGTTAGCGAAGTTACTGGACAGCAGGAGTTAACTGTCCACCAGTAAACTTTGTCATTTGCAACATATCACTCTGCAGTTGCAGAACTGCCCAAGGTCACTTTTCTTAGTGCCACCAGACATCAGCTTACTTAATCTGGCACTGATTGCAAATTCAAAGGTGATAATATGGCACCACACTCACAACTGGCATTTCAGTAGCAACAAACTGGCTGGAGCATTCCAGTAATCACCACTGCAGGACATGAAACCCCCACCCTCAGTTTTCAATGATCATAACTGAATAGTCCAAATGAAACTTCAGTTCATGTACAAGCAGCCAGCAGGGTCTGATCACTGAAGTGTTTAGATTTAAAGGCTATTTCCTTTCTAGTCTAACGCTGGCAAAATGCTAAACCTGCAGACTTAAAACTGGCTGGGGGTGTGAGCAAGACTTGGATAATAATAGAATAGAAACTTGGGATGAGGGAAGTTGCTTTTTAGTGAAAGCAGAATGGATCTATGTTTTTCATAAAATCAGAGCTGGGATTTGTTGAGGTTTAGGATTTTGGTTTGGGGTTTTTTGTTGGGTTTTTTTTTTCCTCTACATTGTGCAGAGCCCCAAGCTTCAACTCCTTCCTCAAAGCACTTGCTGTTTAGAAGACAAACAATGCTTAGAGTGACACCATCCTTTCAAAAAGTTTAAAGCCACACATCCATGCAACCTAAGAAGTCAACCTTCCACCCAGCCATTCTGAGGAATCAACTGCTTTTTTAGTTTCTAGTAATCATTATAATACTGAATTGACTCAATGACTGCATTTGGAACATTGCGTGGAGAAGCAGCTCACTCCAAGGAATCTACTCCTTTATTCCTGAGAACACATTTTCCAAAAAGGCCCTGCTGTCCCTCAGTTTCTATCAGGACACAGTCTCAGCTCTGGTTAAGCAATAGATCCACCAGCTTCATAAGCAACATGAATTAGCTGTTTAAAGTCTTGTTAACAAGAGAGATGCATGGCCACACCCCCAGAGCAGCTACAAGCAAAACCTGTTTTGAGAATTAAAGCAGGAGAAACACGAGTCTCTGCTTTTTTACCCCATAAAAACCTTGTCAACTCTTCTCTTTGATTCCCACCCCATATCAGTGAAAAGAGTGATTTTTTTTCTTATTTTCCTTGAGCAACACCATTATATTGGACCAGATCTTTGTCACACCAGTAAAAACCTCAACAGCAGTTGCACTAATTCCGATATTGCCAGAGGAAAAGCTGCAGCCTGGTGAAATCATAAAACGCACCTTTGGAGAGACTATGGATGGGTTCTGGAAGTCAGGTTCAACAATACCTCTGCAGACAGATGGGGAAAACCCCGGTTTAAACATTGAGTAGGTAAGAGGATTTCAAACTTTGTGCCATTGCGCTGGCACGCACAAACGCTGCCATCAGATAAGGGCGAGGCTGATAAGGCGAGCTCACAGCTCACACATAGGTAACGGATCATTTCCCAAGCTCCCCGACTAAAACAGATGGCTCCAGTGACCTTGTGCCAATAAATCCAGCATCGTTTTTTTAAACTTGTCAATTGTGCACTGGAGTACTTTAAAGGGGAGCAGTCTCCACTCCAGAAGTATTCAAATTATTAATAAAAGTATTTCAAAGCCCTTCTGAAAACGTGGCAATGTTACACGCAGGTACCTCACGAGGTGGAAGTTTATCTGAAGTTACACCAAAGCAGTCAATGCTGCCATGCCACAATACACAATTGGCCACAACTTTAAAAAAGCAAATCACAGCTTTTTTTCTCAAGGTAAAGTCACTTGTCATTTTAAACTCTAAGTAAGAACGAGATGCTCCAAATCTGTGCCCAACACAAATGAATGAGCCAGGAAATTCCAGCAATAGTCTTAAATCATGTCACACTTTTTTCAGGCAAAGGCAGCTGAATAAGTAATTTACAGGCAACAGGCTTTTCGTCAGAAAACACCATGTTCTGGCAGCTGAAGTTCAGCTCCGTGGTGTCAGGGTGATTTATGGCAGTCCCACCAGGAATTTGTGATGTGATTTTCAAATCTTGTAGATAAGCACAGGGCAGGTTAAGGGGCTCCCATCTCCCTGTGAAACAGCAGGATCGGCCACCGACTGTCCCGGTATTCTGTATCTGGAATTGATACTTGTGCGGTGAACAGGACATCCCTGAGATCTCTACAGTATCACATCACCACCGCGGCTTTCAGCTCAAATACATAGTTACAGGATGAGTCTCTGGAATGCTTCCATCCCCAGATACTGCAATCGTTCCCTCATCAGAAGAATTTCCACATCCCTGCAGCCATTCTTGCAACTAATAGGATTAAAACAAGTAAGTTTTCCATGTGATTTGAGTCACTGACTCTTCGCTAACTTTTAAAACTAGTTTTATATAAAATATTCAAAGCACTTGGTTATTAAAAAGTAGAAAAAAGTCTGTTTAAATACCTTTTAAAATGCAACATTTTAATCCCACTGGAAAATATCACACCAACAGCATTTCTTACTCTTATATTCAAGAGCTTTCATAAAGATATACTTAGGAAAAAGTATTAAAATACCAATACAGCTTTGGAGCCATCTTACAGAAGGAAAAGGAGAAGCCAACAAGCCAAGAACCAAGTTTAATTTCTTTTTTTTCAGTAGCCAATTTAACTCCAACATAAAAGAGTTTAAGCTACAAACTCAAGACAAAGGGAAGAACTATAGAAATATCAGTCGGAAAAGGCTAAACAGAGAAAGAGACAGCAGAGTATTCCCAAAGATTATGACTTCTGTAAGTATTTCTGTCAAGAGAAGATGTTCTTCTGTTCGGTGTATTTTTATCTCAAGCCAAATGAAAAAGCAGCTGGTAGTGCCAGTTATGCTGCTCGCAGGGGTGGGGAGGAGGGGGACACACCACAAACACACCCTCGGCCTTGCTGCAACACAACAACACCCAAATTCAAACGCCAGCAGCACCTACTCTGGGGGTTGGTGAGGGGGATCAACAGCAGCATTTGATCTCTCCTCATTAACCAGCAGCTAAATTTGGGGTGTGGCAGTAAATGGTTATTGCCCCCTCTGCCCCTAGAGAAAAGGGGGTTTGATTTCAGCACCACAAGACCAGAACCTTCAGATTTACACTTTTCCATCTGATTTCTACTGCAGGTAAGGCCAGGTCACACCCCCAGGTACTGCTTTGGCAAAAGCCATGAACGAGGGCAGAAGGATTTTACAGCAATTGTTTTCAAAGAAAAATTCGGATTGACAACACAGCAGCCCTTTTCACTCACATCTTTGAAATGTTGGTCATGAAGGGATTAAGCCTCACCCCCTCCCATTCGCCACACAAAACCTGAAGCCTGTTTTACATTTCCTAACCATGCTCAATTTTACATTTCCCTCACAGTTAAACGAAACACTGCCATTAGACAGGTGACATAAGCAATGAATGAAAAGTTCCAGCAGGGAGAAAAACCACTGGTGGCATAGGAAAGCAAGCAGCTGATAATTCCCTTTTTCACCACTCAGAAATAGTAACTCTAAACACTCTAAAGCACTGCTCAAACTGATCACTGCAACCAGCAGTACAATCAATGTCATTTATTTATTCATCTTTAAAGAATGAAGGTGTCTGGCTTCTTCTAATAGCAAATATTTTCCTGGTTATGTTAAGGTCTGATACAAGATTCCATAAGTAAACTAGATCATTATTTATAGCTATAACTCGATATTATACACATTCTCCTGTACTTCGTTACAGGACGTGGGAACAGGAATATCACAAAAACCCCAGCAAGCCCAAACAAAGAGAGAAAATCATATTCAGCAATATTGAAGATTCTTCGGCTCTATGCTGTGCTAATACACTACTGCTAATTGCTACTCATCACATTTCTGTCAGAGAGAAAATTGTTTAAAAACAATCCATGTCATAAAAAGCCCAAGCATGGAAGGGCTGTCATTTCACCCTCTGGCAGAAGCCAGGCTAACCAGGCAGCTACTAAAGGGAATTAGGGAATTATTGCAATTCCTTACACACAACTGCATATATTAATAGCAAATGAATAAATAAGAACAAGCCCTGGCTTTCTATAACGATTTAATTAACACTACACATGGAAAGTAAGTCCAACTATGGAATCTTTTTAACTACAAACAGGTGATCAGAGAGCTCTAAGCTTGGCACTAACAAGGAGTGAGACTCCTAAATCTCTGCAGCATTTTTTTTTTGCCCCCAAGAGGAACCTTTTAAAATATTCACACAGGCAGCAATTCAGTAAACCTTGAAACCACTGCAACCTATCTAATATACTCATCAAGGCATTTTAACTGCTCCAAGAATTAAACTCAGCATTACATAGAACAATACTAAAAGATGTGCAACTGTAAAGTAAAAACAAAACATGAATAATGCCCAGGAAAGTGACACCAGTTCACCACTGCAAGGACTTTACTCTGGATCTTCATGTGCTACTCAAAGAAATGCTTATGCTAAGAAAGGAAACATCATTACTTGTCCTTATTATGTTTATTAAACTACACAAACATACAACAGCAGACACTAAGCTGCAACATTCTTTCTTAAATACACACCTGTCTGCAACATGCCACAAAATATGGTGCCCTCTCCTGCTTCCACTGCTGTGAAGTGCTTTGATTATTTTATTTGCTGATTATTGAAGAATCCCAGAATGGTTTGGGTTGGAAAGGACCTTAAAGACCATCAAGTTCTACTCCCTGCACTCCCAGGGACACCTTCCACGATCCCAGGTTGTTCCAAGCCCCATCCAACCTGGCCTTGGACACTTCCAAGGGATCCAGGGGCAGCCACAGCTTCTCTGAGCAACCATGCCAGGGCCTCACCACGCTCTCAGGGAAGGATTTCTTCCTAATAAATGAAAAGGTATCTTTTCCAAATACATATATATGTATGTGTGTGTTTGTGCACCATGCACGCGTGCTACAGGGCACCCAGCTTGCACAGAGGCTGAATCACAGCCCCAGCTCCCGTCAGGGCTGACGAGAAGGTGCCCGGCAGTTGGAAGAATTTCAGGAATCAGGACGAGTCAACATCCCAGCAGTCCAGCTGCAAATAGAGCCAGCATTCATTTTAAACTACAAATAGTTACTGAAGACAAATATTTGTCCAAACACCAAAACATCTGCAGTTGGCCAGTGTATCTCACATGGGAATCCATCAATAACGCGACTTTTTTAGTCGCCATAAAGGTAACAAAGAGTTAAGGTGTCAGGATTAAACACAGCCAGAGATAAAATCATTTTAATTAAAGCTTATCTCATGACCCATTAGATATTCTGACTACATTTTCATCAGTGGAAGTCCATGCAATTCCCCATGTAAGAAATGCAGTGCTGGGTGAACTGGGTTACCAAAAAACGAGAACAAATGAACAAACAAAAACAAAGCAAAAAGGGTTTTCACTGAGTAAAGGATTTTAAGCCCCTGATTTTATTTTAAACTTCAGCGTGGCATAGCTGTTTCTGATAAGAATACCTGATTGCTGCTCAGCAAAGACGACAGCAGATAAATGGATTCCCAAGGTTTGTACTGATTATTAAAACTTCCCGAGTTTGCACAGATTTAGTTTCTAGTTACTCGTACATGTAAATTGAAGAGGAAATTTTTTTCACCTACTTCACTTCAATAATGCTTCAATTCTGACAGATTTCCAACAACTATCCCCAGAAGTTAATGTCAGGAAACTGCAGGATCAGACCACACAAAGAATGAAAACCTGTATTAGCATCCACTGGAAGGTTCTCTGGAAACAGCAGTTCTGGAAAGAGTTCTGCACACAAAACCTGATCCCGGTTTCTGGGTAATTTCCAGGGGTTTTGAATCATACATTCCTTTAAGGCACATTCTTCCTTTCACTCATTGCCTTGTAAAAGTCTCATTAAAAAAAAAACCCAACCCCAAACCCCGAGCAAGGAGCGAAGCTCTGCCTAAACTGATAAAACAATGATAGAGATTGCATCCATAGCAAACAAAGGGTAAAAACTTCAGAACTGCAGCCTTCCAAGTTCTTTGTGATAACAGGAAGCAAAATGTTTTATTGTAGAAGTAAACAACATCCTGACTGCACATTACCTACCCAGGAGCAAGGAAATGAGAAAAGCCTTCCTCACCGAGGGGACAGACTTCAACAACTGCTTTATTTAATACCCAACCCCGGACAAGGGAACCTCCTCAGCAAGTAACCGAGGCAGGGGAAGCCTGGAAATCCCTACTCAGCGTTTGCAATGGGGGTGCTGAGCCTTTTTCGATAAAAGGCGCACAATTAAAAGGGCGCTTTGGCTGGTGGGGGGACCCTGCGGGGGGGGCAGCGACCCGGAGCAAGTTTGTCTGGAAGGAGGGAGAGGAGACGGAGGGAGGCAGGAAAGGGGACGGAGGGGGAACATCAACCCCCCGCCTTCCCCATCNCCCCTCCCCCCGCCCCCTTCCTTTTCTCCTGCCGCCTCCTCCCCCAGCCCTTTCTCCCTGCTTCCCCGCTCATCTCTCTGCTCTGCCTCCTCCTCTCCGTCCCCGCGGCTGTCCCCGGTGTCGCCGCGGCGGTGGCGGCGGGGGCCGGCCCGGCGCACTCACCTCTCCCTCTCCTCCCCTCAGCTGTTTACCACTCCGGGCTCCTCCGGCCCACAGGGCGCCGCCATCTTGGCCCTGCCTCCCCCTCCCATCAGAGCGCTTCGCCCCTCGGATCCCTCCGCCCCGCAACCTAGTCCCGCCTCACCGCCTCGCTCCCCGCTCGCTGCCNGCGGGCGGTAAACAAGGCCCGGCCCTGAGGGGCCGGCGGGGCGGGGGTCGGGCCCGGCCCGGGAAGGGCTCTCGGTGCTCCCGCTTCTCCCGGGTCCTGCCTGGGAGCCCCGTGCAAAGGGCGGGGATGTGCTGAAAGGCAATAAAAAAGGGGCTCGGAAGTGCCGCTGTGTGCGGAGCGGTGCTGACGGGACACGGCTCTGCGGCTCCCGGGCAGAACCCCTGAGCGCGCGCCCCAAATCTCATTGATTTTAATTGATGAACGTGCAGAGCTTGTTTCCTTCTCCTGTTTTTTGGATCCCTGAGGGCTTAGTCATCCAAACCGTGCACAAGGATTCTGTCTTTGTTTTTGTTTTCTCCCTCCCCCAATGCAGCCACCGTACGACCCAAACATTCCATCCTTCCAGATAAAGGTTAATCTTTCCCTGTGGAAAATGCAGGGGTAGGAAGGAATAAAGGAAATTACCACGGGGAAGGCTCTCCAGCCTTCGGCTTTGTGTGCCACGTGCAACAGGTCTTCAACTCAACATTCCAGTGCCCAGGCTGGTGGGATCTGCGCGTTTTTCCTCCTCCGAGGAGGAGCAGCTCCGCAGGGACACGCCGAGGGTGCTGGATCTGACTCTGGAGTCTGAATTGTCCCCAGATCCCAGTATGAATCACAGGCATTAAATCTGCAAGCTGGAAATTAGGTGTAAGGACAGAAAAGCAGATTAGAGCCCCATCTGAGATGTATNTGTCTTTGTTTTTGTTTTCTCCCTCCCCCAATGCAGCCACCGTACGACCCAAACATTCCATCCTTCCAGATAAAGGTTAATCTTTCCCTGTGGAAAATGCAGGGGTAGGAAGGAATAAAGGAAATTACCACGGGGAAGGCTCTCCAGCCTTCGGCTTTGTGTGCCACGTGCAACAGGTCTTCAACTCAACATTCCAGTGCCCAGGCTGGTGGGATCTGCGCGTTTTTCCTCCTCCGAGGAGGAGCAGCTCCGCAGGGACACGCCGAGGGTGCTGGATCTCACTCTGCAGTCCTAGGAATTGTCCCCAGATCCCAGTAGGAATCACAGGCATTAAATCTGCAAGCTGGAAATTAGGTGTAAGGACAGAAAAGCAGATCAGAGCCCCATCTGAGATGTATCAGTTGATTTTTAACTTCTGCAGCAGTTTTTTGTGTTTCCCGGCTCTGATCCCTGCAGGACTGAGATAGTTCCTTCCCGCTGCACCTGCAACGGGTCATCCTGCCTCATGATGAGATAAGAGTTGCTTGGAGCCAGCATATTTTTAATCTAGTCCTGCCTTGTGCCTGGCAATTAATATTTATTACAGTCTGGACCAAGTGATGGTAATTTTTTTTTTCTTGATATGCAGAAGACACATTTGTTTAATCCGCCACAAAAAAAGAGTGGAAATTAGGATGAGCTTCAGAAAAGAGCTGGAAGCAATTAGTCGTGTTATTTTACTGGGACTAAATTGCTGTAACAGTCAAATTGACAAAGAAAACATGGATGCTACCGCAGGGGTTTGCTGCTGGATCTGAAAGGAAAAATTACCGCACTAGAAGGGATGTGTTATGTTGCAATTAACCTGTTTATTATTACTGAGCTGTACGTTTAAAAATCTATCTACTTGGGATGCACTGGAGCATATGACACGTAGTGAGCACTCACAGCAGCACAGAAAATTGAGCTGTCCTTGTGTGCAAGCAGGACTCTGGCATCCCCCATGGCCTGTGTGGGTCAGGGCCAGGACAAGGCTCTGGGAGCCCAGATAAGCTCTCTGGGGCTCTCCCTTCTCTGCTGATCCTGAATTAGAGAGAACACGGAAAATGATATCAACAGGAAGAACATAAAATAAAAATGACCACACGGGGTCAGCTCAAAGGTTCTTCCAGCCCCAAATGCACCTCCAGATCTCTGGGTTTATAATTCAGCTCGTGCAAGTCACCTTTTGATGGCGGTTTCAACGGAGAGATGAACAGAAATCCGGGGGAGAGCAGAACACAACAAGCCAAGCCAACTGCACTCCCACCCTGCAGCTTTTTGCTCCACAGGAACCCCTGAAATAAAATAAAGGGAGAAGGGGTGGGTGAGAGCTGGAGAAGCCACAGCAGTGTCCCCATCTCCCTTCAGGCATTCCAGTGTGGGGAGAAAGGCCCTAAATGAGAGCGTCTGTGCCGTTAGCTCGGGGATCAGTTTGTCTGCGCTTACATCTGGGCCTTGTGAGCTCAGGGCTGCTGGGGGATGCGAAGGAGCTGATATGGCTGTTACTGACACTGGAGTCATCCTCCTTTTCCACAGGGCTGTGCCCAGTGCTCCCCGGAACACCTCTGAAATCAGCTGTCTGCAGGGGGTTACTGAACACAGGATCTTAGAAAGGCCTGGGTTGGAAGGGACCTTAAGGATTTTGACATAACTACTTTTCTAGGGGTTTTTTTGTGTGTGGTTGACTTACTTTGACTGTCTTGAGTTTAAGAGCCACGTTCTGCAGCCATTTGCACTTTGTTTCAACGGGAAGTCTGTGCTCAGGGGTGCTGGCAGAAGCCAGCTCCAATGTTTCATAAAATAACACCTCAGTCCTTTTCAGCAGCTTGTCATTTTCCTGTTTTGTTTAATTCCTGTAACTGTCTTCGTATGAAACCCTGAAGCTGCAATGTACATTTTGGGTTTCTGTTACAATGCTTGTTTTTGTAGCGGGAAATGTAATCCCTCAAATGCCTGTGTTTAAGAGGATGCAAATCAGCTTCCAAGCACAATGCCTTGGGAACGTTTCTTTCATGCAAAACCGGGCTAGATAAATAAGGAGGGGAGGAGGGAGCGGGAAAAGGGATTGTTCGCTTCTATAAACAACAAGAATTAATTATGCTCAGTAAATGACAGATGGGTTAAGATCAAAATCTGAATCTTTCTCAATGCGGGTGAAATCCACGCTGCTATCTCCGAGTTGCATCAACCCCGTTGCACAGCCCGGCCGGTGCCATGGGGCAATGCCACGGCTGCCGCTCGTGCCTGTCCTGGCAGAGCGCTGGGGACAGCAGGCCCTGCCACGGCCGGATGCAAAATCCCTCTGCCCTCAGCCCCAAGTGTCCCTGCACCGCGTCTGCTCCTCCAGGGAAGCCCCAGCCTCCCGCTGGTCCCGGGGCACGGCAAAGGTTGGCCCTTCCTGGCGTTCGCCACCCTGAGCTGCAGCAGCAGCAGGGACCCAGCGGAGCCCGGGGTTAATGCAGCTGTAGGAAGCGGTGAAATGCATTTGGAAGCTCACAGGGAGCAGGAAAAGTCCATCTCCAGAGGCATTTTCCTGCTGGTGGCAGCCCGGCACTCAGTGCACAACAGTTGCTGTACACTTATGTACCTCTGGAATGATAAACTGCTTGGAAGGCATCTCTGCACTCCCAGTTCCAGCTGCGCACAGAGAGAGCTGTGAGCACAGGAGGGGACATCCGAGGGCACACACAGCTCATGCCACTGTGCACCTGCACGGGCAGGAGGGTTGGGGTTATTAGAGAATGGGTGGAATCAAGGAATTACGCTCCTTCTTTCTCTCCCAAGTATTTGGGGATATCAGCTCTCCTTGTTTGTCTCGGAATAAGAGCAATGCCCGAGGATTCTAAAAGAAAAAAACTGTTCTCCAGCTCTTATTCCCACCTGGGCCGGAGAACAACCTGGGGACAGGCACTCTGCCTCTGCTCCAGCCTCCCTCCTTCCACTGCGCCATTGCTTTGACACTCAATTATTTCACATTTGCAAACCCATTCTCAAACCTTTTTTGAAAGCAAGCGATAGAAGTGCAAATTCTTATTATTGCTCTTGAAGAGCTTTTGGCAAAGCTGTTGTTAATGAGCTTGCTTAATGAGCTTTCTTAAATCTATATTTATACCCTATATACAGCTGCATATAGATAGAGCAACGCCTAAAATACGTGTGGATTGCACACGCATATGCCTGGGAAAATGAAGGGTGATTAACACGCATCTTCTTCGGTTATACCGTGCAAGTATTTATTCCTTTTTCCTTGGAAATTGGAGAGATAAAAGATCCATTCTGGAATAAAATAATTCTATGCATATGTGCTCGATGGTTTTGTTTATGAGCCCCAAGTATGTGAGTGTGTGTGTGTGTGAGACAGATGGTGTGTCTGTTTGTGAGAGATATGATGCGGGGATGAATGTGTGTAAAAATACAGGTTTGTTAAGGGCTTTTAAAAAAATTTTTTTAAGGAAAAGACAAAATAACAAATGCCTGCTCAGTACATTATTTCCTGTGTCATGCTCTTTGTCAACATGACAGAGGAGTATTCCTGCAGAAGGCAAAGCTGCCCCCAAAAGTGAAGGGTGCTGCCCCCAGGGCTTCGAGCTGGGCATCGTGAATGCTCTTCAAGTTTTCAAAGTCCTGGGAAGTTTTGATAAGCAAATACTTTCTGGGCTCTGCCTCTTATTGGCTGTTTCTTCACCGCCAGATTTTGACACAAATAATCTGATTGAAAAATCAGGGAGGGGAATGGGGGAAGAAAAAACAGAGAGAAAAAAGGAGAAGTATCTATTTCAGCTGACTGCAACCAAGTGAAAAAGTGGAAGAGGAGTCCTGAGAGAAGACGACATCTCGCTTGTCTGGGGAGATTTCAAGGCAAATCCAGTAAAGCAAAGTCCCTCAAACAGGTGATTGATTTATTCTTTTAAGCACTTTTATTTGCATTGGTTTTCTCATTTTTCTGATATGTTTTTCTAAGCTTTTTTTTCCTCCTTCTTCTTTGCTTGTGTCTGCAAATATGTAACATATTCCACTGCCTAAGCCACTTGTCCTGAGGACTCCTTTATGGTAATAGTGCACTTGACTCATTTGAATTGAACCTTTTAAAATTACAACCTGTACTTCACTCTCACAAGTGAAAATGGTAATAGAACAAAATATAAGAGATGTGACAATGGTCTCAGGTACCTGTGTCCCAGCCAGCAGGACCAATTTCTAACTGTAGAATTTTTTACTTTGCCATTGAGGAGAGGGCAAACTGTGTTTTTCCTTTTCGTTGCTCTTTCATAGGGCCAAACCTTTACATTCAGAGAGAGCACACCTCTGCTGCCATCACCTGTGCCAGTTTTTCTGGATAACAGTTTGGTCTCTCCCATTCAGGATTTTTGCTTCGAATCCATCTTTTGTTATTTTTCTACCCTTTTTAAATACAGGCTGATTAATCTAACAATTTTTAGCATATGGAATTAGCTATTTATAGGCGCTTCTTGTATCACAAGATTGATTCAATACATTAAGCAGGAAAGTAAATGATTTGCAAGGTCACATCGAAAGTGCATCTGTACATTAAGGAGCTTTGGAATTTGGGAGATTGCACTGTATAATTTCATCCGTGGAAGCCTAAAGCAAAGTTTCCTAAGGCCAGTGGCATTCCCAACATCACAGGGAGCTCTGTGAGCTTTCTAGACAACAAATGCTGCAATTACAGTCTAGATTTTTTTTTTCCTGGGTGTTGCAGCTATACCAGCATTTCTGTTCAATTTCTTGGACAAAATTTCCACCATAATTTGCTGCCCTTGCCATAATGTCCATTTATCCAGTCTTACCACAGGAATTAAAAATGTCCTGCTCATTTTTTCACTAAAAAAGTTGCATTTAAATTACTTGCCCCAAGTACATTCGATTTTGCAGCAGTGGACTAGTGAAGACATGATTGATTTTTTGTAAAGAGCTGAAATTCTTTCAAATTTGACTTTATATTTAAAGAGTCAAGAGTCCATAAAACCTCTTATTTTATTTGGGCTCTTGAAACACAGACACTTTGTGTTCAACTTTGTGCTTTTTTTCTTTTGTGGTCTTTCTTTTCTTTCTTTTTTTCTTTTGTGGTCTTTTGAAAGACAAGCTATCCTGTATTTTTGGGAACTTAACTTTTTCCAGAAAAAAAAGAAGAAAAAAAGCAGAAAAAAAGAAGCAATATTAAGATATAAATATAAATTAAGCAATGTAAAGGAAAAAGCCTTTTATAGACTAAAACTTTGTATGCTCATCAACTTATCTGAAGATGTGATGTCATGTGCTACTAGTGAGCACTAGCAATGTACTGCCAGTTAAAATTTAAAGTTTCACTCAGTGTAGCAAGAGGAAGTGTTTAGTCTCTACAATTAACCTTGTAAATCTGAAAACAGAATTACTTGAATTTAGAGAAAAATGCAAGTCAGCTTTAGAATGGAGCTTTCACTGCAAATTGGGTTCAGCGTGGCACAGTCCTGCAAACACTGTCCCCACCGAAGGCTTCATAACCTAATTCACTGAGAACATGAATTTCCTCTAAATTACATCAAAGGGCCAGTTCTGTAGGTTTGGGTACTGAGATCTGGGGTGCAGTGAAGTGAGAGTTAGGGCTTCATGAGGAACACAGGATCCAGTCAAATGAGGATCCTGGAGTCAGAAACCACCCCTAAAGAAAAAAACCAGACCCATTTGCTGTGTTTCAGTGTCCCGTCAGAGTTTTACCTGGGATGCTCTGCAAAATCACCCAAAAGCATCGCTGAGGATGAAGGAACTTTGAGTTTGAACATGCAAATGCTGAGTCTGCTTTCAGATCTGCCTGGGGAATTTATAACTGGTGAAAGAAACCCTTTAAGGTGCTTCAGGTGAGGTACCCAAAATAGTGGAGCAGCTTTTTTCCCCCTTGGCTCCTGCTGTCTTTTCCTCAGGGCACATTATAACATTATTATACAGCTGCATGAATGGCAAGCAAATAAGAATGTCAATTCTAGCCACCTACTGTTTTATATCCTACACTGAATTAATAAAGCACCAGAACACTTCCATTTTGGATGGGCACTCCTGCCCAAGCAATAAATTCCCGTGTGCACTTACCAGTCCAGGTAGAAACTGCTGCCACAGGGGCTGAAAGGAACAGACTCGGAAAAAAAAAAGAAAGTTTAATTTTCATCAAAAGGTTGAAGCTGAATTCTGGCAGAAGCTTCAATAACTCTAAAATGTAGCAGGGTCCATTGTCCATAGCACTGCTTTTCCTGGGAAATACAGTGAGCCATTAGGAGCAGCTGATCACTTGCCAGAGATAATCTGGAGTTTCGAGGAAAAACAGTACTTTTTCCTCCCACAATCTCTGCTTGTTGCTTTCCTCTAGCCTGGTTGTGTGAATCACAAAGCCAGTCCAGTGCAGTTGTTAATTAACTCTGCTTTGGGCTCCCAGTTCCTTTTTTTCTGTAAAATGGGGTGGGGGAAGCTGACTTCCTTTTACAACGTTCAGTCCATTAAAGATCGTTGTGCTCAGTCGTGGCCCTTATCAGCAGTCAGGATACTGGACTTTTACATATGCTGGGGCAAACACATCCAGAAAGATTCTTTTTATTCATGGACATCTGCTTTCAACCACCACCAGAAGAAAGAGGCTGTACCTTGTGCTGTCTGTGCTTGGCATATGGGCACGGCCATAAAACTCTGCTGGATTGCTTAAGCCACCCATCTCCAGTACTCTGATTTACCTGGCTGAGCTGCCCTGCTGCTGGCACAGGACTCTGCAGGACTCTCGAGCCTGAGGGCAGGGAGGGTGGCTGTTCCAGCAGGCACAGCTGGATGCGGGCTCTCACCCTACAGCCAGTTACCCACTGCCACAGCCTCTCCCTCCCCCGTGGAGGAAGCCCAGAGAAACCAACTGGTTAATTCAGGCAGAGAAATCCGATGTCTGAAGAATCCTGGCATGAATACGTCTCATTGTGGACGCAGTGCTGCCCCAGCACATGGGAAAATCCCTGTGACACGAGTGGAAATTCCATGTCGGAAGGGTTTGGGGCAGCACTTTAACTTGGGACAGGTCTATAAGGCAGGGTTGGGTCTGTGCACGGGTACCTCAGCTGGGACTGCCCAAGAGCTCGGCAGTGCTGCTGGAATGGGAGGGACACGGGCTGAGCAGAGCTGCTGAAGGGTTATAACTCACTGCAGAGCACTCCTGTGTTTGCACTGAGCTGGAGCTATTTCTGTGCCTGCAGCTTTTCACTGGGCAGAGACTCTTTACACCACTTTGAATGAGCCTCATTAGAGAGTTCCAGGAGAGCAAAAAGCAGCCGTGTACTTCAGTGCCCTTTCCCTCAAGGGCCTGCTTGTGGTTCATCCTCAGTACTGTTCTGTCCTTTTTCTAAAATTACATTTAAAATCTACTCTCGGCCTCAGCTTTCTATTATTCATCTCAAGCTACACATAAATTTCTTGGAAAAAGATGAAGAAAAACAGGTGAGTCATTTCAGAAGAAAAAGTGGTTAGAGCCAGCAAGAGTTATCCCTGAAATCATAGCTGGAACAGTGGGAATCCTGGAGCAGATTTAAAAAGACAGCAGCATATCCAAAGGCAGCTGGGCTGGGGGCAGCCTGGCAATCCCTCTGTCCTCAGCAGACCTGGCTGTGGGAATCCCACAGCTTTAGGCACCGCTGTAAATGTGGCCCTCAAACCTTTAAACAAAACCCCACTGTGCTCTGTAATTATATTTAGCATGAAGGGATAGTACAGGCCCTTCTGAACTCTGGGGAACGGACCTTTCCATGCCTGGCTGTTTGGGATTCCAGGACTGCCCTGTCCTTGGACGGACATTTCATATCATTCCTGCTTAACAGGAGCACACTTTATCGATTTTGGGGGGTTGCTTTAGTAAATAAGTAGATTCTACTGAACTACTCTCAGGAAGGAACAAAACTTAATGCCACAGTTTCCAGTCAATAGAGAGCCAGGACTTAGTGCTGACTTTTCAAATGAAATATGGCAAGATTTGTTTTTAGTGCCACTATCCCAAACAATTACAAGGGAAAATGCAAATACGTATGCAAATAAGGCACCAGCTGATATTACTGCACACAACATGGTCCCTGTTGCCACCCTGCCTCCACGAGAGCAGTTACCAGCCCCAGGGAGCGGGCACAGGGTGGGCTGGGTTCTGGGTAGCAAAGATAACACTTGCATTGCAAGAGAATTTGGTATGATTAAATTTCAGCATTTTATGTTTGTCCCTCACCCGCCATTTCAACGGTCTGCAATATTTGAGCTGGGTCCAAGAGGTGACTTCTCACCCAGCCCTCCTGCTCTGCCTCTGCTCCACCGCTGTTTGCCAGCCAGAATTCAAACTACTCAGTCAGGAGGGAAACCCTCCACACATCATTGTGCAGGCATCTCCCACTCCCTGTTACTGAGGTTGTTTCTATCATTGTTGTTTATATAATAATGTCACAATAGAGCCCAGGCCATGGCTTGGGACTGGGCCCTTCCAGGTGCAGCACAAACACCCAGGCTTTCTCCAGTGGGGATCTCCAACCCGTTGTTCCCACCGTGTCCTCTCAGGGAGGAGAAGATCAGAGATGCAGCCTGTCCTGTAGTCAGAGCAGGACTGCGAGACAGATCCTGGCTTCCAGCGTGTCTTGCACAGACACAGCTCTCGGGTTAAGCCTGTCCCTGTTTCTCCAGCTACAACATAAAGGTCACTGTAATCCTTTGCCTCAGGCTGGGGTAGATTATGGAGTGTGATTTTTAATCTGAACAAGTGGGAAGTTACTCCCCAAGCCACAGAGATTTAGCTGCTGTTTTCCTGTGCTTCATCCCAGAAAGTGAATGGAAGATGCCACGTTCCTTTTTGGTGAAGAGCAAAAAGGCTCACACCTATCACCAGCACCGCTGTGTGGAAGATGAGCTGCCAGTACTCACGTGGGGTCCGGTCCCCTCTGCCTTCACTGGTGAGTCCATCCATCCCCTGGGCTTGTAGGAACACACTGAGGTAAATCAATAACTGAACAGGCAGCTAAGGGAGCGGGGTGAGTGAGCTAAAGAGCATCCAGGGGCTTCCACACAGGGGCATCAGTCTAAGGGCAAGCTGACCCCTTGCTGTGTGTCCTTTCTCTACACCAAATCCACAGTGTCCCACTGAACACAAATTTAGATCCTCCTTTCGTTTCCTGCTCTGTTGCTGGGGAGATTTGAGATCTAAGATGCTGTGTGGAATTGGTCACATTTGGGAAAAACGACCAACTTCAGGCCACTAACAGCTGGGAAAAGAGCTTGCAGTTTGTTGTCAGTGTTCTACAAACTCACAACTCTGCCACCTCCATCTCCAGTTTCCTGTGTTCACTGCCCACATTCCCTCTGGACTGCATCTTCTCTACCTCATCTCTTCCCAAGGATTTGCAAGGAAGGTTCCAGCCAGAGTGAGAAAATACTGGGGATACCCCAACCCTGCCTGGGAAGAGTTCTGCACACTCACAGTGAAGGGCCAGCTGCTGTGTGCTAACACCACCCGACGCTGTTCTGCCTCTCCCTGCTGTCCTCCCTTTGCTCCTGCTCTCCCGCAGCCATCCAAACAGCAGCAGGGCCAGGGTAATTATCTTCTACCTTCAGGCACCATTCAAATTTTCTTTATTCAAATTTAGGATCAATTTACCCTTTGTTCTAGCCCTGGCTATCAAATTAGAGTCTAGCCCTGAGATAACTTTGATAAAAAAGAAAGGAGGTAACATTTTAATTTCCATTCCTGCCATCATCCTTCGGGCATTTGTTGTGTCTGTTTGGTGCAGTGGCAGGTTTTGACAACAGACTCTGTCCTTCAGCAGATCTGTCCCATCCATAGCAGAAAGGAGACACGAGTAGGACCTCTGTCCATTTTAGATTTTTACTACAAAGTTTAAAAAGGGTTGGTTGGGGTCTTTAAGGGCTGGGACAAGCATGTAGAGATAAATGGGAGTGTGGGCAGGAGGAGACGAGGCTCAGTGCATAAGGACTTGCCTCCCCTCTCTGCTTCCCTACGTGGCTGTCCATAAATCCAGGTTAACAATACCCAGCTCTCTCAGGAGACGGGTGGGGAGGTTAATAAGTTAGTGATTGTTAGTTACCCACACAAACGGAAATGGTTTGAAATGGGGAAATTATTCTTACAGATGTAATTCTAGCGTTGATTTTCTCTAACTACATCAGGTATCAAGTACCCTATCATCTCATCCTGCCCCCCTCTACCCTGCCTATCATCCTGCTTGGAATTTCCCTTTGTCGGCAGTGGGCAGACTTTGAATGCTGATTGCACCACTCTGCACTTCCTCAGGGAATTGACCATGACCTGTGTCCAGGCATGAGTTCACACATGAGTCCAAAACTCACCTCAACAGACTCTTCTTGTAACAGCAAGAATGACATAATTGTGACATAACTGTGACCCTGCTGTGTTACAGCCACAGGAGACAAGACACCCGAGGACATCAAGAAACAGGACCTGGAATGTGTGGTTCCAAGACAAGAAAAGGACCTACCTGAACTGAAAGAAGAAAGTGTCCCTGTCCAGTACCTGGGCAGGATGCTGCCAGGCCCTTCAGCTCAAGGTCAGCTACCCAAAATCCCAATTGCAAAAGAGGTCAGGGCTGAGCTGATTATGGAGCTCCTAAAACTGGGCCCAGATTTTCAGTCAATGACAGCTCTTATTTTGACATCAATGGTCAAACTTGTCACAGGCAGAGCTCATCGAGAGCGTTTTGTATTTCCCTTTACAGTTCTGGTCTAGACCAGAAAGAATGAAGGATAATCCTGTTATTCTCGATGAATGAGCCTCCCCATCTTAATGCAGCTCTGTGCTATGTGGGTCAAGGCAGGTGCCCACAGGATACTCATTCAAACACCTTGTCAAGGAGGGCTAGCAGGGGGCTTAATATTCCCTCGGCCATAAAATTTCCATGGCATTCTTTGCCATAAAATTTCCTCAGATTGAAATCAAAGTCACAATAGGAACTTCGCCTGGGGAATCAGGACGTGAATCAAGGAGAAGTTGCCAACTGCAACTCCTGAGGTCAGGCAAGATGGGGAACTTTTTTTACAGGTGCCCAGCTTCAGGCAATGGTGTGACACTCACTTGTCCCTCTCCTTTGCACACTCAGAGATGGCCATGCCAGGGCTGCACATCAAGGACTGCACTAACACAGCGAGCACCCCAACCTTCTACAAAGCTGGCTTTTCCTGGGATGCTTTCCATGTGCCATACAGCTACCAGCAGATGTCTTCCAGCATGCAGTCAGCCCTCCTGGAGCACCCCGTGAGCCTGTACGGGAGCCACCTCCTGCCGAGCACCGAGCCCCCCCTGGATTACAGCCTGCATTATTCCTCGGACATGGACACCTTCCACTGTGTGAAGTGCAACAAGGTGTGTGTTGGAAGAGAGCCTCTGGGATGGGGAGGGCCTGGAGGGATTTTCATTGCACACATGAAGCATGAAACCCGTTCTTCATGGGGCCACACTGAAGTGCATGGCTCAGAGTGGGGCCTGAATTCAGGAGAACAAGTACAAAGGCACTGGGAATGCTGCAGTTCACATGAGTTCTCTCAGAGGGGAGAATTAAATAAAAACAAGGAATTGAAAACAGAGATGGAGACGCAGCCATGTCATGTCAAAAAAAAAATCACTGGCCTTTCATTTTGCAGGTGTTCTCCACTCCCCATGGACTGGAGGTGCACGTGCGAAGGTCTCACAGCGGGACCCGTCCCTTTGCTTGTGAAGTGTGTGGCAAAACCTTTGGGCATGCTGTGAGCCTGGAGCAGCACACCAACATTCACTCCCAGGTGGGTGGCGTGGTTCCAGAGAAGCAGCTCCGGACCTCAGCTCTTGCTTCATCCATCACAGAGGAAGTGACACTTCCTAGGTTACAAGCGCGATGCCTTTCCTGTAGCACGCAGCAACAGGGACAGGAGCTCTGAAAACCACAGGTCATAGCTCTTGGTCTCACAAATCTCAGACTGCCCTTGAGAATTCCTTGGAAGGGAAGGGAGGATCATTGCTATTCGCTCCTCTGTGCCTCACCTCCTGCTAAAGGGTGCAGGAGTTTGGATCACAAGACGTGATCCATTTCCATAATTAAGCCTCCCTGCATTCCCTTTGTGCTGCACCCAGCATTATCAGTCCACGAGCCAAGGAGATTTGCTTATCAAATCTACAACTCTCATCACTCTTCAAGCTCTGTCACATGTCTCGCAGCCTCAGACATCCCATGATTTTCCTTCCCCAACAGGAAAGAAGCTTTGAGTGCAAGATGTGTGGGAAGACATTCAAACGTTCCTCCACCCTCTCCACTCACCTCCTGATCCACTCGGACACACGGCCCTATCCCTGCCAGTACTGCGGGAAGCGCTTCCACCAGAAGTCAGACATGAAGAAGCACACGTACATCCACACAGGTGAGAAACAAAATATTCCAGTAAGAAAATGAAAATTAGAGCCCATCGTGCCGATGCACATACACAGTCCCCAGACACAGAGGTATTGGGCTGGGGATAAGAGTCTAGAGGCACTGGAAAGTCATTATTCCGTGTGAGGTGAGACAGCAGGAGGTTGAAGCACATCCTCTGCCTGACAAGGAGGTGGTTATTGACCAGCCTCTGGTGCATGTTGTGGTTGTACTGAGCCCTGGATGCAGGGAATGGGTCACTCAGCTGGGGAGGCCTGTCCCTGGTTCTTCCCACCCTCTGGTGCTGGATCACAATCCAGACACATCCCCAGGAGAGCTGGGCTGGCAGCACCCTGATGCCCAAGCACAGCCAGTCGGGTCTGACTCTGCTCAAATGCATTTCTACCTCCCTTCCTTCGCCTGTTAAAGCATTTTCTGTGCCCTGCAGGGGAGAAGCCCCACAAATGCCAGGTGTGTGGCAAAGCCTTCAGCCAGAGCTCCAACCTGATCACCCACAGCCGCAAACACACCGGCTTCAAACCCTTCAGCTGCGAGCTCTGTGCCAAGGGCTTCCAGCGCAAGGTGGATCTGCGGAGGCACCGAGAGACCCAGCACAACCTCAAGTGAGGGGTGGCTCCAGGTCTGTGCTGGAGCTCCCGCTCCATGCTCCAGGGAAGAAAACTGTCCCCAGCACCCCCATCCACCTCACTGAGCTCCTGTGGTGTCCTATGTTCCCCTGGGGACTGGCCAAGTCTTGCCATTGGCTTTGGTGTTTGGCACCACAGGGCCCTGCACAGCCCAGAGAAACCTGTGGGAGCTTTCACTTTTCGATTGCAACAGGAACCAGCCCAGATGTGACATCACCTGCTCAGGTGTAAATCCAGAGGAATTCCTCCAAAGTCACTGTTACTCTGGATTTACACCAGGAGCAGAATCCGGTTCGTCAGGCTGCCCAGCGGGGAGGAGGGGACTCCTGGGCTGGTGGCAGCAACAATCTGTGCCAAGCTGGTGCTGTAACCATGCTCTGCTCTGATGGCTGGGAAGATAAGCCCAGGGCATGCAAATAGATTGCATTCAGTCAGCTGTGTTCAACCTGGACAGGCCTTCTGCAGAGACTTGCCCAGGACATAAATTCTGCCAACAGACACCTAAAGTCATTTCTTTCAGCAGAGCATTTACTGTGATCAAATGACAAGTTAACTGTGCTGTATTTTTAGCTTGGAGTGGGAGGAAAATACTGAAGAAACAGCTCCTATCCCTAGCTGATAGCAGGGGTCTCTAAATACATTCCTCAGACACACCACGCTGCAGAGATCCCAAGCAGGCTCCGGGGAGAGCCACGCCACAGCACCAGGCAGGGGTTAATAATCCCCATGTCTTGGTGCCATGGGAGAGCTCTTGGAATCAGGGCTGGTATGTCCCACAGTATTTCACTGCATGCTGGACATGCCAGCTTAGAGCTGTCCTGAGCAATCCTGGGTCACTGCATGGGCAGGAGTGGCCCTGGATATTGATGTCAAGAGCCAGAGTTCTGCTTGCCAGCCACTCTCCTGAAGGAGGAAGTGACTGGGCCTGTACATGTTGGCACAGCTTGCAAGTACCTCACAAATATTATACAAAGAGAGCTGTGGTATTTCCTCCTTTTGCCAGGTCTAGGGGTTGAGGCAAAGCACGGGAGGAAGTAAAGAACCAGTTCCCCTCCAAGCTCTGCCAAATTCTCTCTCTATAACCTTTGGCAAGTCACTGCACTGGGCTTTTGTTTTTCCACCCCTCCTGGTGATGTGGGGCCATTCACTCAGGTTTGTGGAGTTCCCTGAGCTCTTAACAGGAAGGACAAAGTATTATTATAACGTTATTATTATAGACAAGTGTTTTCAGTTAATTGGGGCATTGTAGCAGCCCATGGCTCACTCCATAACTGCATCCCTGAACACACAGCCTCGGACGATGACGCCGGTGGGCATTACCCTGGGAATGGGCTGTGGCCATTTCACTCCAAAGGCTTTCGAAGGAAGGCTGCCATCATGGGCAAGGACAAAATTGTCCAAGTGGAAAATTCATGTGTTGCCAGGAGAGAGCTGCCCTCAGTTCCACTGCTGTAAATCCCAAGTTATTCTCCTAAGACCTAAAATGTACTTGCCCCTTTTATGCTGTGCCTAAGCTGTAAGTCATTAATGTGTATCTGGAAGCTCAAACCCAGAGTCTGTACTCCTGGCTTTGCTTGTACACTGTAAATATGTATTTATACTTATTCTAACATATATTTTTATTGCACTATACCAGACAGTGACATGTACAGGCCTGCTGGGATTTATCTGATAAATCTGTTCCTTCTTAGTAACTGGGCTAACACAGTGTATTTCATGTTCACAACACCCACTGAAAGAACGGCTCATACCTGACTCTGGGGGACACAGGCAGTGGGGATGGAGTGAAAAGGGAGAAGGGAAGGAGTCTAGGATTGCTCTGTGTGGTTTGAGTGGGAATAAAGATGGAAATTCACATGCAGAATTAGAGACACTTTCATCCTGGAGACAGATTGGTGCGGAGCCCCACACAGCCAGAGCAGGAGGGTCACAGCAGATACACGGAACGTGGGTCCAACAGAGTGCCAGAGCCCCCATTAAATCCCTGCTGTCCTTCCCTGGGCCATTCTGGGGAAGGTGCATAACCTGTGGTGGAACTGGTCCCCAGCCCCACACACACATGTGAACACCCACACGTGCACAAGCCTTGCTCAAGGTAAAGTCATTGCAGCTTATTAAAACTACTGCCCAAAATGCAAACTGTGCTTGCTATTCCCCGTGTCCTCCATTAATCTGCAAACAGAAATATTCAAAGAGTGTGTCAGCATGTGGACTGCTCAGGAGCAAAACCCTCCAGCCCCAAACCACACGGGCACACCAGCACAGACTTCCCTGGGGACAGCAGGTGTGTCTGACTCACTTAAAGCTCCCCAGTTTTGGCCATTTGGAGTCAAGTGCTGGCACACATCAGCTGGCAAGGGTGCCTGCAACCACTCACAAAACCAAACCAGACAGCTGGTTCTTCTGAGCCTCATGAAGAAGAGCTGCTGTATCCATTAGATTTGCATTCCTATTCTTGATTTCTGAGGTACACAGGAGCTATAAGCTTCAGTGGACAGCTGGGAGCTTCTCTCCTGTGTGCTCCTAAAGCTTCTCCCTCCTAACACAGCACTCATCACCCCAGCCATGTCTGCTATTTCCCCAGGACTCCAGGGTGGGTTACTGAGCCCAGATAATCCTGAAGAGCAGCTACACTGGAGGAAGCAGTGCCAGCCTTAGCCTGGTGTTTGTGAGGAGCCTGGGGAGCACATCCCAGGAGATCCAGGGACAACTTTGGCTGGATGGGCAGCAAGTGGAGAAGCACACAGGGATGGCTGCAGGCAGTGTGCTGCTGCAGGGCTCAGGAGAACGTGTCTGTGGCCAGAGCAGCGCGGGGGATCCAGGCTGACCCTCTCCCACTGGCACGGGGAGCATATCTGCAGAGGCACAGGCTGTGCATGGGGGCCAGCTGGCACAGGCACCAGCGAGACAGAACTGCCAGAGACAGGAGGTGACCCGAGGAGGGAGGAGGAGGACAGGGAGTTAACTTGCAGTGTTTTCCACTAAGACACTACAGCTTCTTCCTCCTGAGTAACGAGTTGCCACTTTCAGATCACCTAATGCCCAAGCCCTGGCGTTGCTTCAGGCCTATGGATGCCAGCAGCCCAAAGGAAAAACAAGGCAGAGTCCCAGAGCCCCTCGTTCACTCCCAGTATGGCACCAGCCATGGTCAGACCACTACAAGGAACGGGCAAAGGGCTGCCCTGATCCTTGGAGCTGCTGAATCTACACCATGGGTACCCAAGGATGCTCAGCACCCACCAGGACCAGGCCATGGCTGTCACCAACTCCAAACATGCAAATCCTCCTCAGCTCTGATCACTCTGGTACAAGCCCTTTCCCACCACCTCCCCTCACATCACAAACATTCTGGTCAGTCAGTCAAGGAAACAGATAGCAAAAAGCAAAATCTCAACTAATCTTTGTGGCTGAAGAAAGAGCTGATTGTTTTTGCCTCTCTTTGAGCCCACCAGTATCCTGTACTTCCCCAGTCCTCTTTTCACCTTCTTCCCTTTATTGCCGGGGAAAAAGTCCTGGTCTCTGGGCTGTTTTGTTTAGCAAATGAGGGACATGCAAAGCACTAACCCCGGGCGTGTGTCAGGAGGAGAGAGGTGCCTCTGTGTCTTCCAGACAGCCTTGAGGCGCTGAGAGCAGCAGCCCAGAAGATCTGGTGATGACTAAGGGTGGATTTCAGCTTGGACACGGGATGAATCTGTCTTCCTAATGAGGACAGAGCCACGGGACACCTGCAGGAAGCTGAGGGGTGTTCCCAGCTAGCACAGCATAAGGCTGGAGCTTATCTCCAGGTTGTAATAACCTCACGGAGTGGAACCCTGGAGGAGGCAAGATCCTGATGCTTTCTTGTGTTGGCAGTTGTTAGGGAAGCCCTGAAACAAACGGAGAAGAAGGACAGGGAAGAATTAGACTCCAGCTGGGTGCAGGTTCTACTGGTTAAAGTTATTTGCTGCATCCAGTTTCTTCTTGCCTTAGACATCATGAGAAAGTGTTTTCAGCAAAAAGATAAGAGCAGAGTCCCTTGTCCTCACAGCAGGTTGTTCCCCAGTCATAGGGGATGGAGACACACCAGCAGTCCAATTCCAGCCCATCAGCACAGCACACAAAGGAAAACCTGAAGGCATGGGGCACTCTCCCAGAAATAGCTGCATACACCTTTCCTTGCACAGGGAAAACATTCCTGCCTGCCATTAAGGGCCTAACATGGGAATGGATATGGAGTTCAGCCTGCAAAGCTGCTACAGGATAATAAATAAAAAGTATGTCACAGACCATTTTTTAAACACTTAATCTGCTCACAAAGCAGAGATTTTCCCCCTCCTTTTCACCTGGAATAGCACATCCACACAGAGGAGGCAACCCAGAACAGCCACACCAAAATTATTCAAGGATAGTGAATCTCTGTGCTGGATGAGAAGAAAACACAGATCCCTGCAGAATTCCTTACCCACCATCTTAAAACTAACAGTCACCATGGACACACACTGATCTTAAGGCTGCAACTCTAAAACTGAGACTTAAGATCTGCCAGACATTTCCCACATGACCTCAGGGAAGGCTTGAATGCTGGATTTCTGAAGTTGTTCAGCACACTATGAAGCTCTCAGAAGCTCTTCACCCCATCTGTGAGAGGAGGATAATAATTCCCCCTCTCTCCTTCATTTCACTTGTTTATTTCAACGGTAAGATAGTCAGGAATGAGACTGCTCCTCCTTATCTTCCACATCCAGCACCTCGCACAATGGAGCCTTGATCTGGGCTGGAACGCCCGAGCGCAACTGCGACACCAATAACGAGTGATAGGAACTGAATCCAGCAAAGCACCCCAATTCCAGAGCTGGCTCAGCAATCCTCCAGGCAGGCACAGTGAGACCCTGCATTAAACCCACTAAACTCCAAAGCAGCAGAGAAACAGGGAGGATAAACCAGACATGAGCATTTCCACTGGTGAATAATATTGCAGGGAGAGAGGCAGAGCTGGATAATGATGCTGTAAACATCCCACTCGATGCCCTCACTTTAAATGTGCTGCTTCAATCTGAGCACTTCTCAATCTGGTCCTTGGGCTGATTTTGACCTGTGGGCCCAAGGGGGAACCATATTCGTTATACCAGCCAGCAAGGCAGGCAGAGAGAAAAGAGTCCTCAGGAATGGGGAAATCTGGGGCTGGGGAGGAGCTGAGCGTGCACCGAGCTCAGCTTTGGTCTGATAAGTTTATCAAGCACTGCCGGCTGCTAACTGTCAGCTGGGGAAGGGAGCCTGTTAGGGAGGAGGAACAGCTCCCAGGGCAAGATAGGACAGCCCAGGCCTTATCAGAGTGCCTGAGCCAAAGAGGGAACTGGAGAGCGAGCACTTTCCAACCACTTCATCTGAACAACAGACAGATTGGCAGGAAAGGCCTGTCAGCCCTTCGCCTCTGCCACACAGGCAGCCCCCATCCATGCAAATAACCCGGGTTAGTGCAGCCTGGGAGCTGCGAATGTGAACACAGGGGCCTGAGGGAGTGCACGAGGAGGGTTTTCTTAGGAGCATTGCCCAGTGGGAGAGTCAGATTTACAGCAAACATTTCAGCTGCTTACTGAGCCAGCTGCTCCTGTTCAGAGCCCAGAGCAGCACTTCTCCCCCGTGCTGCCTTCCCTAAGGGTTGGGAGGGAGATCTACCCCTTCACAGTTGCACCAGCCACTAAGGTTTGGTGCACTGAAAATTGCTCTGTCCCTGAAAAATAGTAAAAGCCCCTGAGTGAATAAAAGGGAGAAAAACCTGACCATTCCCATCTGAGCTGTAAAAGCATGAGCCAGCAAATATCCCTTCACATCCTCTCCTAGGGCAGCAATAACCAAATCAATGCAGCTGAAGATCATACCAGGGACACCCTCCTGTGTTTGGATGAGCTCTCCTGGACCTGTGCAAGCTCCCTGTGCATGCACCTCAGCCATAACAGGGAGGGGAATGAGAGGTTCCTGCAGGGCACATCCTCTGCTTGTTTCCCTGATGAGGTTGGGCTGTGCAGGATGAACCAGGGTCACACCTGCAGCTTTAACACGTTTCTTTAGCCCACCAGAGCATGCTGTTATTAGGTCACTGCTCATCCAGACCATATAGACAACCCTCATCCTGCATCCCACCACCTCTGGTTCAACCTGGTGTCTTGGCTCCTGCCTGTACCTGGGGATTTTACTGAGAGATGCAAGCCCTGCCCCTGCACTGGGAGGATTTGCTCATCCTTGGCTGCCTGGGTGCAGGGGCTGTCCCCAGCTCTGCAGGGGATATGAGGCAGGAAACCTTCAGCAGTAGGTCAGGAGATCTCTGCTGTGAGCTGGTGACTCAAAGGCTCCCTTTTTGATAAGAAACATACCTAGGAAGGGATTTTTCTGCTCCTGAAGCACATATCTAAACCAGGGCTGAAGTCCTGCCCTGCATGTGCCTACTTCTCTCCCTGAAGAGAGGGAGCCCAGTATCTGAAGCATCTAAAGTTACACGAGCTGAGTCACAGCCCTGTGGTTTCTGCACCACTCTCAGGCAGAGTTTCTCACAGCTGATTCTGCTCCAGCCCACAATCTACAGTTCTCCAGGTCATGAGCAACCTTTAAGCCATTTAATTCCCCTGTGCATCAAGGGCTCCCTCAGTAAGCTCCAACAGCCACATTCAGCACCAGCCAACACAATTCTGACACTCAAGGCTTCCTCGTGAAGAATGAGGGGTTTAAAAACCCATCCCCATTGATTCTGCCTTCCTCTTGAATAATTTTAAAGCCATGGGGCTTTATCTTACATCCCAGGCTCTTCTATATTAGGAGCTTTGGTGGGATTTTTAGCAGTGGTCAAGTCCATTGGTTTTTTCCTCTTCATAAAATAGAAGTTATCTCTTGTCTCAGTTGAGGAAGGGGAAGTTGGAGATGACAGAGCATTCCTGTTGCTGAAAGGGCCCCATCCTGAGAGTGTGGACAGGGTGAAGCAGTGTGTCAGTCAGACCACTCTGCCTCAGCTCCTTATTTAGATCCAGCTTGTAGCAGCTTCAGGATCTGCAGATAAGAGCAAGGTAGAATTCCCGCACATGCACAGCAATACACTGGAGTGGCATTGTGACAAACCCCACAAAAACCCCATAAAGTATCAAAGCAAGGTCTCTGCACTAAGATCTGCTGACCTGCATTTTTCACCTTAAAATATTTGCCCGAATTTGAGTAGGACAATGAGAAATGGAACTCAGGTCAGCTGGACTTGCAGTCTTGTTTGTTAACCAACTTTTTATCTTACCTCCTTGAAGCATTAAAGCTAAGTAGAACATCCCAAGTTAAAACTCTTTTCTTAGGAAAAGTACTGTGTACTATTGGTAAGACTTTATTTCTGGATTCTGTGTGATACTTATGACATATGCACAGAATTCATTTTCTCGTGTCTTAAAGGCAGAGCTGACAGGGCAGAAGACCTTGGGTTTCAGAGTGAGCGTGCCTGAGACAGCTGAGGTTTCTCATGTTACCTGGAATGCAGGGAAACAGCTGGAAAGTCAGAGAGCCATGTCCCTGTGCCTGCTGCACAGTGCCACAAAGGGGATGGTGGAGAACTCAGCAGGATTAATGATCCTTTGCATTTGAATAGCTCATAGTGCCGAAGGATTTCAAAAGGACACAACATCCAACAGCCAGCAGGATTTAGCTCCCAGCCTGCAAGTTCTCACAGCATCATTATTAATTTTGCAGAAGATACAACACAAACTTTGTGGTTATCAGGAACAAGAATTTCTGTTTTGGGGGTACCACCTCCTCATCCTCTCTTCCTCAATCCCAAAGTCCCCAGCAATCTTAGCTCGGAAGGGAATGTGACTCAGGCCTTCAACTGAAGGGCTGTCACCTGCAAACCCTGAAGGTTGGATGTGGCCGTGGTTTTATCACTGGCCACCAGCTGCCTCTATAGCTCTTGCCTCCTCCCCAATGATTCAGCAAATCTTCTTCGAGGAGAAAAACAAGCACACAAGTGAACAAATCACAATGTCAGATTACAAAGATGAGCGGGGAAAAGCCGCGGCTCGAAGGAGGGAGATAAAAATTGGTGAAGTTACACGAGCCAAGGATGAGAATGCCCACGAAAGACAAGGTTGTTTTGAAGGGGAGCAATAATAACGTGAAAAAAAGTGTTGTAGTTCCAATACTTTACACTGTGAAACATTGCTAAGAGTAAGAGAACACAATGTGGAAGGAAATGAAGCATATTCTACCCTCTAATACCTGGGCATTGCACAGGGCTGATAGGGATTTTTACTGGTATAGATGAGAACTGAACAGTCCATTCTGGCTTACAAGAGAACACAGATCCCCATAGCAAACTATTTTCAGAAGAGTTTCTGCTCTCTATAACCAAGACTTCCAATAATCTGGAAGCCCCTTGCCAGGCACCTTGAATATCACTGTTCCTGGAAAAAAGGATCTGCAAGTCTTTTGGTATCTAAGGCATAGCAGAGGGCAGTTGGAAGTAATGTTTTAACTCCTGACAGCTTTGGCCACTGCCTCATATTTTTATATCATAGCCCTTTACCATAAAGCTTTTGTTTCCTGCTGCAGCCACGCTTGAGGTGAAACACAGGATCAGTGTAACAGCTCTATAGAATAGAAAGGAAAAAAGAAACTCCAGCCAGACCTTAGCTAGGAGATGTAATATTTCCCATAGTGGCATTCCACTCTATTCAGAGCCCCAACTTCCAAGATTGCCATGAAATCTTTGGGAAAATAAGTGTTTGGAATTTGTGGAGAGCTCATGCCATGTTTGGGGGATCTCTCAGCCCAGCAACTCCTCCAGTATCTGCGAGAGAGGTGCAGCCTGCCATTGGACTAAATGCAGCACAAAAAAAAAGAGGATCTCTGGAACTGTGATACACGCAAGGATGGACAGGCTATTCGCATAGGGAACAGGGGTTTGAGGTGCATACCTACACTGCCTGCTGCTCTTCCCTAGGAAATATGATCGACAGAACCACGGCACAGCCCAGAGGCTTTCCCCCCTCAGCTCACAGGGGATATTGCTGCTGTGTAAGCCATATACAGAGTGCCGGGGTGTCTCCTTTTAAAGCATTTCCCGGTGCTGTGCTGCCACCTGCTTTCACAGGGCTGGGAGTCTCCCCTCAGCTCTGACAATACTCAGGTGTGCTCTAGAACTCCGGTGTCAGCACTCCTGAAAAGGGGAGCACTCATCACCATGTTCCAGTGTTTAAAGGGTGGCTACAGAGAAGATGGAGACTCCCCTCTTAAGGGGAATCACGTGGGGAAAATGAGGGGTAATGGGTACAAGTCACTCCTGGGAAATTCCAACTGGGTGCTAGAGGACGACTTGTCACAGTGAGAGCCATCAGTCACTGGAATAATCTCCCCAGGGAAGTAGTGGATTCCCCAGCACTGGACACTTCTCAGATCAGCTGGGCAGGGTGCTGGGCTGTCTAATCTAGACCGTGCTCTGGCCAAGAGAGCTTGGACCAGCTGATCCTTGAGATCCCTTCCAAACTGGTATTCTCTGATTCCATTAAAATGTGCTACTGCTGCACCCTACAGGCTGAAAACAGTTCTTTTAGCATTAATCACAGCTTCTAAGCCAGGCTTGTGGTTTTGTGGGGGGAGGCTGGCTCCTGGGTATTTGGGGCTGGTTCTGTTTCTACCCCATCCCAGAGCTCTCACAGAGGGAGCACACCCAGTTCCCACCTCGCTGGGATGAGCAGGAGGAAGAACAGAAGCTGTAACACAGACACACAGGCAAGGCACCAACCCTGACTCAAAGACCCCGCGGTGGTGGGGGACACAGGGCTCAGCCGTGCCAGAGATGTCCCACAGGCTGCATCCCCATGGGAAAGGGAGAGCTCAGGAACACGGGGGAGCTGGGCTGGAGACCTTCAGCTGCTGAAGCTGCTGCCTTGTTCTGCTTTATCCCTCCAGACTGACACAACAGAAGAGGCACAGGGAGAAACTGCCTGGCAGTGGCCACCTCAGAAAAGTCCAGGTTGAGGTGAGGGGACCTGGGGATGTGGTGAAGAGCACTGACCCTCCCAGCTCACCTCACACATCCTGAGATGCAGCGAGCCTGGCTTTCTGCCAGGAATTGGTGCCAGGTGTCCCTGTGCCCTCCTGGCCCCGATTGGCTTTGCCAGAAGAACAATCTGGGAGATCTCCCACAAGAAACATCTTTCATTTTCTCACTGTTGGCCTTCATCTGTACTTTTTAAAGGAAAAAAAGATAACTTTATGGCATTTCCCTCTTGCACTGCCCCTTGGTACAGAGGTTGGGCCAAAGCTAAATGAACCCATTGGCCACTCAGCTGAGTCCATTCTCTTCTGAAATCTGGAGCACAAACTTCATTTTCACATGTTCCAGTGAGAGCCCCAAGTCTGTGTGAGCTACAGGCAGAGTGCTGATCCCCTGATCCCCTCCCTGTTTCCTAGAGAGGGATATAACAATTCCCAGTTTTGTGGTGAGAACCTGACTGGTCTCAGCAGGGCCCGGTGCCCACACAATGCCATCTTTGTGAGCTTGGATGATGAAGAAATCTCAACTGAACTACTGGATGCTGCTCTCCAGAACTGGAGGAAAGTGTGCACCAATCCTGTGGATAAATGGGTGTCTACATTTTCATAATTACTGGCTAATGAGTCCTCCAGCAAGCTCAACAAGCTCCCAAGAGAGAGGCAAGGATCCAAATGAGCTGGTAATGCACCACAGAAAAGGAAGAAGAACAGAGAATTCCCGAATCTCTCTGAGTGTGGGAAGTAAGGTTTGACCAGGATGGTGGCCATGTGGAAAACAGAAGAGATACCAGAGGAGGTTTGGCCTCCAGCCCACACAA
>WEIT01027524.1:356-21613 GCA_013389985.1 Dryoscopus gambensis
TGAATACTAATCTCTTAGAGAATAATGTGCCCCCTTTACCTTATTTATTGCAGACATATTGTCATTATCAGCTATGCTGAATCAAGGTGCCATCATATGGGACATAATGATTGCTTGCTGTGTGAAGCAATCAAAAGTGTACTTCTTTGGATTATTATATGCTGAAGTAAACTCACAGAAAAGCCCTCTCTCTCTTTCCTCCCTTCTTTTCAATTTCATTAGGTCATGAAGTCCGATGACCACCATGTGGGATGATAGCTGAGCATGACAAACTTCTTCCTGGTGTTTGTTATTTTTATTCCTAAAAGACATTTGGACCACAGGACCAAACAAGAGCTTTTAGCTAACTCTGGTTTGTTCATGGAAAATATCCATAAGATGTGGTATCCAGCTACCAAAAGAGGTCAGGACGCTGCATCTTACAAGGTCCGGAAAGATCCACTTCACTCAACCCAAGACATTGGCAGAAGCAGTTATTAGTTATTGATCCCTCACTGCTGTCTAGTGGCTCCCCCAGTGGTGTGCAACTCCTCACTCCCCTCTCTCCACTTCCTTTCCCCAAGCAATAATGTCTAAAGTTGAAAACAAGCCCAAGCCAGCAATACCTTTCCCTGCATCAAACCCTTTTGATTTTCATGACTAATATAATTACTTTCTGTCCACTCATTAGCACCAGGATCTGCATTAAAATATCATTATTAGCTAAAATGCTATTCTAATTGATGTAAGATATTTTATGATTTAAATTTCTTCTAAACTTCCTAGTCTGTGCCCAGGACAGTCCATAAAAAGTTATTTTGATACCAGAACCCCTTTTTATGGATTCATGGGCATAGACTTGTTAATGAATACCTAATTATATGAAAATTAATAATGAATACATAATGAATAAATACATAAACTGGCTTTTGGTGTTTAGGGGGTGATTGGTTTAGAAGCAGAGTGTTTGTTTATTCTGTGACCCTTGATGGTCTAAGTTAAAGCCATGGAACAGAAAAAGTTATAAAGAGTTACTGAGATTTACTCTCCTTTTGTTACTCTACCTTCTGAAATATCTGATATACAAACACTCCTGAAAACATCTCCCTCTCAGGAAGAACAAAACCTGGTGTTCGAAAGTAGTTCTAAAGGACAGGGAGAGAAAAGAAATGGCAAGAAGATCTTTCATATATAAGTATATTTTTTAATCTATGTGTCTATGTGTACACGTATTTCTCATGCCTTTTTTTTGCACAGTGTACTATTACTGGTTTATAAACATATATATGTCAGTACATATATATGAATGCATTTAGAAAGAGCAGAAGGCCTGCACCATGCTGCATGTGTCTTTGCTATTACAAAGTGACTGGTACATTATATTTATTAAAAATCAATATGTCTTTTACAGATACATCCCCAAGCCATTGCTGTCTTAATGTTCTGCCTCTAAAGAACAAGACTCTCCCATTCAGCCACAATAGAATTTTCTAGCTTGAACTCTTGGACTCAATTTGTTTTTAAAGAGAAGTCATCCATAACAGTAATAGATATGGTGGCAGTTTCTTTAAAATGAAAAAAAAAATAGTCTATTCTGGAGATATAAGATTAAAAGATTAGAAAAGTGCAGGAGTACTGCGCAGTGCACACGAGCTTATTCTGCTTGTTTAATTTCTAAATAGGTGTATGCATAACAGTTTAATTTAGCATAACTAGCTGAAGAGCCCAGAACTGATATAATCCTGAACCTTGCACAGATTGCATCATCACTTATAAGAAATAGGTGGATGGGCATTGTGCAAGGATCTCCACTTTCCCCTTGGGAGCTTGTTTGACCAAATATTAGTGCTGCATAAAGGGAGCAGTGCTGCTTTCAGACCTTGGAGAATTGTTCAGTGGGCCAGTGCAGAACTCATTTTTGGACGACACTAGGACACCTTCTATATTATTCTATCAGAGGATGTTCAGGTTGGACATCAGGAAGAATTTCTGCATGGAAAGGGTTGCTAAGACTTGGAATGGGCTGCCCGGGGAGGTGCTGGAGTCACCAACCCCTTGAGGTAGTCAAGAAATGACTGGACGTGGCATTCAGTGCTATGGTTTAGCTGACAGGGTGGTTTTTGGTCAAAGGTTGGACTTGATCTTGCAGGTCTTTCCCAACCAAAATGGTTCTGCGTGATTCTGTGATATTGCATTGGTCCATTTCATACAATTTCATAAAATGACCACTGGCAGACACCTGAATAAAAGTGTAAGAAGAAAGTAATTGTGCAGGGGTACTTTCCCAAAACAGTCCAACTTCCAGCAGTCTGTGTTGCAAAGACATCCTCTGGTAGATTTTTCTTCCATGAATTTTTCATATATATTTTTTTAAATTTTATGCAAGTACTCATACTTTGGGGAAAAGAGTTTCTCAGCTTACGTGTATTTAGACATCTGTATATTAAATTAAGATAGCATTAAGCTAAACCTGTCAGGTTTCGAATGGCATTTGCATGATCAACTTGAAGCTCAGGCAGGCAAATTCTTAGGGTTCAGTCATAAATGCATCTCCTTAAATTAGGAATTGCAGTCTCTTAAAATGTGCAAGATTGATAGGTGGAGTACGTCCTGTTAACTCTGGGAACAGCTGCTCCCCATGCAATTGGGTTAGTAGTTCACTCGTCCCAGTTTACCCATCAGCTTCAGTTTGTTACTCATAAGAAAAGGTTTCCCAGCACAGCAGGGTTCTAGTTGGCAAATGGGGCTGTTGCAGACTGTCACAAGCTGAGTAATGAAAAGCTGACTGAATAGTCGGTCCCCAGCCCCTGTGCTGAAACTCCCAGTACGCCCTTTGTCAGGTTGGAAGTTGGATTGCAGGCCTTGGAATTAAAGAAGTAGTTGGAAGAAGATAAGTTTTGAGTAGTATTGCCAGTTCTCTAAGGTTTCCCTATGGCTCTGTACCAACACAGCACTCCAACTTCTACATTTCTGGTGGATCTCTGCTTATCATGTCACAGAGTTACCTGAGTAGTGTAGAAAGGCAGGAATGTTACAGTACTTGTGCAGCATTATTGGAGGCTGACATAAATGAACTCAAAGAGAAGACACATTTAAGGAAAACAGTTGAGGACAGATGGCATGAGTCCACACAACCCTTTGCAAACGGATATACAACACCTCTATGAGTAATTTTATTTATATTTCTATTGTAAAAATGGGGAAAATACTGTCTAGGAACTTTCCAGTGCCAAAATACTGAGACTTGCTGAGTTCTTTGTCCAGTTGTTTGTCCTGACTGGAAGTCTTCATTGTCATGAAATAGGAGTACAAAGGCAGCAAAAAGTCATTAACCCTGTTGACCCAACAAAGAAATACACCTTTGGGTCCATGAGTAGCCGACAAAGAAAAACACCAACAAAAATTCTCCTCCAGCCTACAGACTCCTAGTAAAATGTACAGCAAAAGAAACTTTTGTGCCAGAGGGTTCTTTCCAGTAGTCTAAGCATCTACAGTAAATTCCATACATGTTGTTCAGTTAAGTTCAAATCATCTGAATTATTGAATGTGACAGAGAAAACCATCCTCATCTTGAAAAGAGCTGCACGCTCCCAGGGCCTGTCGAATTCAGGGAACAAAAGTAGTGCCAGGTCCTTCTGGTTCCATCCCACTGATGTCAACAAGCCTCCATCAGCATATCTGACAGCAGAATTTAACTCCTCATTTTTATGTAAAAGAAGCCTTTATGGTAGGATTAGGAAGCCAGGCCACTGCATGCTGAATTTAAATATGTCAGTCCCCTAAGAGCTGACTGTAGACAAAAGAATAATAAGTGTATACAAATGAAAAGCCATATTTAAACCTTAAAATTGTTTCAATGTATTTAAAAAAAAAACCCCATATGTGAGAAGCTAATCCAGCCACTTCAGTTTGCCTCAACTCTGGTTGTCAGGGTTGTCAGAGGCAGGTAGAGAATGGGTGCACATGTGCCACTTGCAGGACGAAGCCAGGAGTGGGGGAAGCCCCATCTCTGGGGAGACCTCACCCGGGAACACCCCACATGAGGCAGGCAGGGAGAAATACTGTGGAGGGTCTTCTCCAACCAGGCTGCAAGAAGGTCTCCACCAATGGATGGCACAGGATGGTTGGACTGGACCAGTGGGTCCCTCACGCGGACTTTGGGAGGGGCTGGGGGTTTTAAAAACCAACTCTGTTAGGGCTCGCTGGGGCTTGCTACTGGTCGCTGTCCCCACTTGCTCCCTCTTTTGCCCTGGCCCCAGCCTGCTTGCTGGCCTGCTGGCTCGCCCTCGCACCTGCCCTGCCTTCCTGCCACTTCGCCCCATGTCCTTGCCTGCATCCAACTCTGCCACCACGCTGATCCAGCCGTCACTGCCCACCCTGTCACCCCGATCCAGCTGGTCGCCGCGACCCTTCCCAGGGCCTCACATCCGGTGCCATCACGGCCGAGCTGTGCCTGTGGAGCCGCTCAGGCTCGCCAAGGCCCAGCCCGGCCACAGCCAGGCAGGCAGCCCGTGCACACCCCTCCGCTGTCTGGACGCCAACAGCACTGCCCTACTGGTGGTAATGCCCTCTTTTTGTCTCTGTCCTCTCTCTCTCCTCTCCCCCGGTCCTTTTCCATTTTCCTTTCTTCTTTTCCGTCTCTTCCAGCCCTCTTTAGCTTGGGCAACTCCTTTTAGCTCCCCTTTTCTTACCAATAAAGGGTTCTCAGATACAAGGTTTGCCTGGCTTGGCTTCATTTTGCTCCCGACCATCCATTTTTAAAAGAACTCCTCGCAGTTCCCCATAGTGGAACGCGACACCATATTATGTCATGTAAAAAAAATACTTGGATTTAAATAAAAATTTAAGAAATGTCTAGAAGCAAAATAAAAATAAATTTTTTAAAAAAAGAGTGTGGGTGTAACTATCACACAAATGGAAAATATACTGAATTTTCACAGAGTTCAGTGCATTTTAAAATCTTCACTGAGTGTTTCATGTGTAGCTTTATGTGACTGACAATATTCAGCCACAGACACTTAGAATCAGCTGAGATCAGAGACCAAGAACAATGATCACCGAATAGATATTTATAGAATAGATGAATAGATGTTTCATCCATCCCACCTTGGAGAGTTTTCAGCCTTGATAGAAAAGGCAGGCAGGACCACCCAGGAGATCTGTCTCAGACCAGGTTTACAGTCACTGTCTGGTGGTTGTGATCCCAGATCCATTGGGGTGAACACTCAAACATCACACTTGTGATGATCTTCCCTGATATTGTCAGGATCTTCTCTGGGATTAATCCAATTGTTTTAAACTGATTTTTTCAGGAATAATTCCCATTGGAGTTTGGTGTGTGGGAAATTCCAGGGTTCACTCTGAGTAGTCTGGTTGAGTGCAGCCACCCTGTTTTGAAAGGGAAGGCAGCTGGCTGCATCGGCAGTGAACATCCTTTTAAATTGGTTCCTGATGCCAGGGAATGCTTCAGACAAAGTCTAATTGTTTAAATGTTTTCACAAGTGCCTAGTTTCCATTTAATCCATCCCTACATTAAGAACCTGTGAGACATCAATAAAATGCAGAATGAAGGACCATCACAGCTCCTGTTTGGGATCTCATCTGAAGACCGATCTTTGCAACCCTTAACAAGCCCATGATGCATCTTCACATTCCACACAAAGTGCATAGTTTTGTGATGTCCAGGACTACATAACCAACAGGTATAAAGGTGAGTTATTTTTTGTAAAAAAGTATTTGAATGGGGCTCCTAAGACTGAAAATGCTCATAAATTTAGCATTATGGTCTTATTGATCTACCAGTCACCTGGGTAGAGAAAAGAGAAGAACTGGTCAGGTCAAGCAGTTTTTAATATTGTTAGCACCAGAGATTCATGGAATGTCAGAGTTTTGGTTCTTGGACCACAAGAAAAGTGGTTATATTGACAAGGTTACCCTTGCCTTTCCCAAAGGAAGGTGCTAGGACTGTGTTCCTGAGGTAGATATTTAATGGAAATATGTGCACTGAGCTTTCTTGTCCAAAGTTAATAAAGGTGAGGAGCAACCTGGAACTGGGTACTCTGATTTCCATGCTATAAGTATAACTAATACTTTTAGCTTATTTCTAGACTTGATTTTTAATGTTTTTTCTTTTTGTAATGCTGTTTAATATGTGCAAAATTTTTGCATGCATGAGCCTCATTAAGACATAAAATCTAGATATTTTCCATTATTAACAATTCTATGCCAATCTCAAAGAATAATTTCTGCTTTTTTTCCCCATCAAAAAATCCAGCATGATTAATTACACCCTAAGCACCTTGTCAACTATGTAAACTATTTCTGTTTGATGCCTCTTCCTAACAGTTGTTCAGTCTTGCTCTGCATTTGTAGAGAGCAGCTGAAGCCTACTCCAGGGTGTCCTCCAAGAAAAACAAACAAACAAACAAACAGACATATAAACCAACAAAAAAGATGAACTTTACTTTGTTGATATGCGATTTACCTAATCAATTAATATTCTTCCTAGATTAATGAATTTATTTTTGTAAAATCCCATCAGATATCTGACTTTTTATCAATTTAGTATGGGGAATAAAGAGACATATTGCATTTAGTAATCTTTAACCAGTTCAGAATGTCTAGAACCCAAAAAACAAATGCCTGACCCAAAGCTACCGAGAGCACAAGAAACTGTATCACACTGATTACGAGCTTGAGCAGAAAAAACCAGCTAAATCTGAAACTGAGCCCACTTTTGTAATGTTCAACTTTATGGCATAGACTTAGTTCCTAAAAAATGAAAACTGCACTGAAAAAGTGCTCTAGGATGCACCTTCACCACATTATGGATGTTCTAGGTTTTCCGTGAGAGAAATAACTCAGTGAAGTCAATCCTCTCTCCAGGATCAGGATAAAAGTGAATCTTGTCTCACTTGAGTCCACCTGATTTTAATTTTTCCAAGAGAGGATATTGCAAGCACTCTTTTGGAATGTATTCTCTCTCCTTTGGTTGTTACTGGCAGAAATCCTCAAATTGTTTCTTCAGAGGGTAATTATCTTTTCCATGAAGAGTCATTCCCTGCTAATTACTGTGAAATGTCAGCCGTATTTGAGATGGTTGTAGGATTTATCACTTTTCTCTTTCAAGGCAGGATTGTCTTTTGATCTTCACTTAGCACAGAAGCTGCTAAGCCCACTACAGAAGCAGAAGGTGCTGGAATGATTTTATGTTTAAAGTGACATAGTTTAATCAATTTTGAATGAATGTAGATATTGAATTGAAAATGGATATATTGAGATATCTTCTAGAGCTATAGATATCCAGAACTATTCTTGATAAAATAAATAAGTTAAAAACCTAAAATGTTTTCAATAATAAAGTATATGCAGGAAAATGTAAACTGAGGAGCGGAACTGCTATAAATTTTCCCAAGGATATACAATATCATTATGTTTTATTAAAAATAAAAAAAAAATTAACCAGATGTCCAGACCTCAATGCTTTCTCATAAAACATAAAAATTTTGATGCTATTAGACTGAAAATAGCTCACTGACTTCTACTTAAGTATAAGAACACTTTCTTGCCTGGTGCATTTGATTGTACCAGAGATTAAAGTGTGTTTTGTAAATTACAGCAAATATTTTTCAATGGGGTATTAACCCCCCCCAGAATACCGAAAAGCTGGACACATACTAGATGGAAAATATTATGACTGCTTTCTTCTTATGAAGGATCTGAAAATATACTGGATTTAAGGATTACTTTAAACAAAACCAAATTTTCTTCAATATTTCCTTGGGAATTCTATTTTTAATGCCAATGTCAATGGAAGTTCTGTGTCAGTTTTTTAAAAATTTGATATACAGGGTGATGAATTCTTTTGGAAAAGAAGCAATTAGTAATAAATAGCTGGCTTGATGCATCAATTTAAGACAGATATGGTTTCTGAACACATCCTTCAACTGAGAAAAGTTTCTCTCTCCCATATGTATTTCTTAGATATACTTGAAATGCTAAATCATCTATTTCCAGAAAATGTTAGCAAATGTTCCTAAGATATTTCCAAACTTTATTGCAAAAATACAAAAGATATTACTTAGTATTATTACTTAGGGTATTTAGGAAGTTTGGGGTTTGATCCTTTTTTTATGCTTTTTATTCTTTTTGGATTGCATATGATTTAAAATCTTCTATTACTGTGCAACAGTACCAAAAAAAAATCAATGGTGTCACATTATTTTTAATCACTAAGGAACACTATTACTCTGTTAGATTTGGTGTGAAGGTTTTGAGCATCCCAAAATGTCTCCTCTTGACTCTGAGGATGTTTTTCTCTGTTGTGTCTCACACTCTGTGTGCTTTTTATTCTCAGATTAGCTACACCATCCATTTTTCAAATTTGGGAGCACGTTCTGGAAAACTGGTAAGCAATCTGCCTGAAGGAGGACAAACATCAACAAAATAAATTTTGTTTTTGACAAAGAATCATAGACCCATGGAATAATTTATGATGGAGAGGACCTCACAAGGTGTCTAATCCAGGCTCCTGCTCAAAGTCAGCTCAGCTCTGAGGTCAGACCAAGTTTCTACGGTCCTCTTTTAGTCAGGATTGAAAACCTCCAAGGGTGAAGGTTGCAAAAGCTCCTTAGGCAAACTTCTCTTCTACATGACTGTTCACACAACAAAAAAACTTCTCCTTGTATCTAGTCTGCATCCCTCTTTTTCAGTTTATGCTGTTAGCTCTTATCCCCCCACCAGACACTGCTGATGGCTCTGACCTGCGTTCTCCCACTGACTCCAGCTCTCTCAGATCCCCCCACATCTTTCCTTAGTTTCTCCTCATGGGCCACATGCTTCAGCCTCCTTACCATCGTATTATTGAAGTATTTTTGAAATGAACACTTCAGAGAGATCTCTTCAGAGTACATGCTCATTGTGATCTTTTCTAAAATAGAAAGATGCGTTGTTCTACCCACAGGTGATGTTACTGTGAATAATTCAGGAATGATAACCATCTCCTCTTGTAGATATTTGAGTGCATCTCATCTGTGCACTCTAAGATCAAGTCTTACTCTACATGCTTTTAGGATTTTGTGGGAGACTCCTTTGAGATTGCAAATTCAGTGCACAGAGAGTAAATTTACAAGTATTTCTTTTATGGGGAAAAGCAATCTCATGTTCACAGTGATGATGGTAATTACCCTCTTTACCTCTTTTAGATTAAATAACCCTCACTTACAGTTCATGACCCTGCTGTGTGCTAAACTGACTTATCCCTCCCTCATCACACTGAGGATGTGTCCACCTTCCCCCTGAAGGGAACCATGCTCATGTTAAAGGTTTCCTTTACTGAGCTTAGCATTCTCCCACCTATGGAAAATTAATGTTAGGAGCACCTCTGATTACTCATCTGCCCACTCTCGTTTGTTGGTAAAATACTACCAGCAAATATTGCTCTGTATGTGCCCTTTGAAAACACAAAAAGTACGTGGAAAAATTCACCCACTGATCCAATGAATTGAATCTTTCATCCTTTGAGCAAATATAATTGAATTGGCTGTTATGGTGGTTGTTCTCAGTTATTGCCACAGAGTTTATTGGCTTGTCTTCCCACTAGAGACCTTGAGAGTTAGGCAGGGAATTCTCTCAGTGGCTGCCTTTAAGAAAACTGTTGTGGTAGCTAGTCTTGGTTAAATTTTAATATTTAATGTAATTGTAGTTAAAAGTGCACCTTAGCCCATCGCCATTGCTGAGCAGCAGCTGAAGCAGCGGTCAGGATGCTCCATACAACCTAAAATGATGGTAGGTAACTATGTTCAAACTACTGACTTTTATCCCTGATCAGTAAAGTTCATTAGGTCTAGAAAGCTATTTGTCCCATTCCAAGGTGATATCTCAAGAAATCACCTTACTTTCTTCCTTGTAGTAGTGATAAGGCATCACCACCACATGGTGGGCTAGAGAGGAAAAAGAATAGAGAAAAGTCATGGTGAGGCAGTTTCAGGGAATTTGTGGCAAGCATACACAATGTATAGCTGGACTTTGCATGAATAATGGGTCTCTGATTTTGGTACAGCCATGGGAATCCATTTAGAAACCCCTGCTGGACAAATGTTGGTAGTGATGGCTGTGGAACTACAGGAGCTCAGCACAAGGCAGCGCCCAGATGCAGTTCAAGGATAGCAAGAAGATTTGGTAACCTCAGCTGCACAATCCACTGTCTGTAATATTTTGGGGATTTAAGCCAACTAATTTAAGCTAGCCTGGGCATCTTGTAAACCCCAGTCACACACCTGAGCACGGGACAGACAAACTTTTCACAGAAAGCACCTGTTCCTTGTTGCTTTTGCTTCTGATGGTAAGATTGGAGGAGAAATCCAGCCTGTGCATCCAGAGCAGGCTGTGACCTTCACTGAGAAGAGATGTTGTGAGGGAAGCAGGGTGTGAAATTGGAGCTACCTGCTGTAATTTTGCAAAATTAAAATGAGATGAGCAGCCAGTGTTCCCAGCCAGCTTCTCGCAGATCAAAGCTGGGCTGCTCTGTTCCAGCAGCTGACAGACACATGGTACTGGAACAGAAAGCGAGCTGACATTGCTTTCCTGAGAAATGCCATCCTCTTGCAAAGCTGCTGCCCTTGATAAAAAGGGATCAGAGGGTCATATTGCTCTCCCTGCTGAAAGTTTATTACACAGGCAGATGCTCAAGCAAAACTTTTCAGGGGATTTGCTTCATCTAACATCCATCTCCTGCCAAATGTCCACTTTGATGTGCTACCTGAGTTGGCATGTGTTGAAGCCAGGACTGCTTTTGTCTTTCCTTTCATTTTTCTCCTTTTCTTTTTAAATTTTTTTTCTTTTTTCTTTTTTTCTTTTTTTCTGTCTCCTTTCCTTTCCTTTCCTTTCCTTTCCTTTCCTTTCCTTTCCTTTCCTTTCCTTTCCTTTCCTTTCCTTTCCTTTCCTTTCCTTTTTACTTTCCTTTCTTTCTTACTTTTTTCTTTTTTTTTTCCTTTTTCCTTTCCTTTCCTTTTTACTTTTTTCTTTCTTTTTTCCTTTTTTTTTTTTTAAGTGCACCATACTGTGCTCCTTTGATTACTTCATAAGCTGTCTTTTAAACACACATTTTTAATCTCTCTGTGTCTCTGGAATTCTCCTAGCCTATCCCATCCCTCAGTAGCCTCCTGACACTCAGAGCTGGTGTGACATGCAGCGATGTGAAAGCACCTAAAGGGCAGTGCCTTGTTCCTGTCAGATGACTGCTATGGACTCTGCCTAAACCATGTGCATAAGGTATTATGTTGTCAGAAGGACTAAAAAGGGCAAGTGAAGTTAAACCAAATTTTGAAATATGTTGTCCCCCTGAATTTGATTCCCTGCTGTCCTGCTGCACAAGAAGGTAGGAGGCAGGCCCAGAATGGTTTATGGCATTTACTGAGTCACTCTTTACACTCCTCACTGTGCACTGTGTGAGGAAAGTGAGGACTCTTCAGAAGTGCTCAGTAACATAAATCATTCACAAATGATAAATTTGTAACGTGTGACAGTACAAATCCATGTGATGTTAAATCTTTGTGCAACTAATGGGGTAAATACGTGTGAGTTAGCCAGGAGTCTCCCACTGCCCTGCCAATGGTATGTGCTTAATTCTGTGCTAACAGCCTATAAAGATTTCTGAGTTACCACATGAAGATTTATTCCTAGATTAGATATTATATAGACATTAAGTCTCACTCTGTTTTACCCAAACACACACCCCATTTTCAGCTACATCTCTATAGCCAAAAATGTTCCTTCAATATATCATACAGGCATCAATTATAATTAAAATGAAAATGGTGGCAAAATTGACACTAGGTAGTTTTTTTCTTTGTCTGAGAAGCAATAAATTGTCATTTCTGGTTTTCTTCTTCGTGCAAAACCAATCCAAATCAGTGATAAAAAGAATCCTTAGCAGTCTACACATAACTAGAAATTAGTATTTGTATAGTTATTATTTGATTGCTACAACAGTCCGGGGGGAGGCTCTCCCTGGAGAAATGGATGTGATCCTCCAGCTGATGGGGCCTTCCACAGCTCATCTAACTTCGGAATGTATATTTGGACAAGGGGGAATGGTTTTAAACTGTCAGAGGGCATGGTTAGATTGGATATTGGGAAGAAATTCTTGAGAGTGAGGGTGGTGAGGCCCTGGCACAGGCTGCCCAGAGAAGCTGTGGCTCTGCCACTCCTGGCAGTGCCCAAGACCAGGTTGGACGGGGCTTGGAGCAACCTGGGACAGTGGAAGGTGTCCCTGCCCATGGCAGGGGGTAGCACTGGATGGTCTTTCAGGTCTTTAAGGCCCCTTCCAAACCCAGACAATTCTGTGATTCTATGATTCACAAAAAATGTAGAGTCATTTAATTTGATTTCATTCTAGCTACAGATATAAGCAATGAAGTTATCCATCCTATGGCTAAGGTTTTTTCTTGCAGTGTGTTTATTTCCTCCTGAGAAAACCTGAAGATTCCTCATCTTTTCAGTGGCTTTGAATCTTGCTGTAGTTCTGCTCACACTTCCAGCTCCCTGACCCTCCTCTTACCTCCCTCGCAGAGACTGATCCAGGAGGTAGCCAGAGATGATGCCCACCACACAGAACCCTGGCCACAACCAGGCTCTGCTTCAGCAGCCATGGTTATATGAGGAAAACGTTACTAAAAGTGCAAAAAATATTTAATATCTAGTTTCCTCCTCACTTGTAGGGACAAGCCAGACATCACAGATGAATGCTGCAGCCACCCAGGTATGAAAAGTATATGGTGAGAGCAACTCTCATCACTTATCTTCTGAGCACTGATGCTTTCCAAGCAATTACAACTCACATCCTTCGTCAGCCAGGCATGTGCCCTAACCACTAGACAGAGTCATGATTCTTTTCGCTCCTTCCCTGTAGCCTGATGAATCTTTAATTCTTTCATTAAAACTGTATCAGCTTCAGCAAGAAGACTTGTCACGGCCTCCCATTTTGGTGACTAAATTTATTTCCATTAATCTGTTGCTAGCAGCTTTTTACTGCTTGTGGCTTGCTCGCTCGCTTGAAGAAGTTTTTGCTGACATGATTGTGTTGGCTGTTCATATGCCAGTCTGTCCTTGGGTACTGGCATCTGATCTGTTGACCAATTTCATCAAGCTTAAAAGAAGGATAGAAGTTTTGCAGATAATTGAGTACTGAAAAGCATGATAAAGATGGACAGGTGGATAGAGGGGGAGAGATTAATCAAATTGGCAAAAGGAAGAGGAGGCAAAGCTCAAGTGTCAGCTTTTCTACTTAGCAGTGGGATTGTTTCATGTTGCAACCAGGCTGCAGCTGTGCCTTTGCTGCCCCTTGTGCAATGATATGACACTCCGTTGTGGCAAGAGTAATGCAGTGAATTTCAAATTCCAGCAGTTCAGGGAAACAGGGTCTTTCTTCTGAGGGAAGAAGAAGAAGAAACTCTTCCTTCAGAATTGCTTGCCACAGGAAGATAAATGAGATAACGTTGTTGTTCCTTGTCTGTCTGCTACTTTTGTCCTGTTCGTACAATGTTTATAGAAAGCCATGACAATTTAACTTTTTAAGATTACTGATAATAATGGTGATTAAGTAAATGTTATTATCACTACGATCTGTTAAAAGAAAAATCCCAGTTGGATTCTCAGTTCTTGGTTTGCCAGTACTTTCTTACTCCTTGGAAAAATGCCCTGAAAATTATTAAAAAGGATATGGATGACTTGGAAATATTATGTATTTTTTGTAGGAACTACCCTAAGCAATATTTGGGGAAAGAAAATAATAAAATATTCAAGTTTCACATCTCATACCTGGAGTAGAATTAAAGAAAAAGGAAGAAAGGAAGCATGCAAGTAGGAAAGCAAACATTGCTTTGAAAAAAAAGTGTTTGAATACCTGATCTTGGGAGGAAATGTTGATAACCTCTGTCCAAAATTTGGTCATGTTTTCCCAAATATCTTGAAATGTACAATTATTTACTTTTCTCTTTTCTTTGTATTTCTTCTAAGGACCTGGGATTTGACATCTCATTTTCTCAAGTCCCAATGACCAACACATTAGATTCTTCCTTTCACGAAATTTAATTTTAATTTACTCCTTCAGATATGCTATATGGTAGAAATAGTTTCATTTATCAAGTACCAGATCTATCTTTCCCTTCTGATTCTTAAATTATCCCAAATACATCTGTACCCTGCCCCAAAATAAAGTAATTTACACAGTAACCAAATTTGGAATGGGAGGACCAATCAGTCAATTCAAATGTGAGTTTATTTATAACTTGTTGGTTCAGTCACTTGGGAAGGTGGATGAAGGCTGGCCTGGCTCTCTCCTCTCTCTGGCTCGTAGTCATGCTGTGCTGTCTGTTAAAGCACTGATTTAACAGGTAAGTACTAAAACTGATCTACTTTAAGATGTGAAAAACTCAGGTGATCACAAAAGCAAACTACACTCTTGCTTCAAATCAAAATTCACTCTCAGTGAAAGCAAAAGGCTGGATGAGATCCTCAGTAGCTGGAACAGAATAAATATGGCTGAGGAACACCAGAATTCTCTGTTAGAAGTACAGTCCTAGAACTGTTCTTTGCATTCATTGAATTTTATGAAATATAAGATCCACACTTATTCTAACCCTGTCATTTAGTGATGTGACACTTAACCTTGTCTTTAATTGGGAAGTAAAAAAAGCCACTATGAATATTTCATCCTGGTAGGAGTCTTCCTTTTGAAACTAAAAGGAGGTGACTCTTCTTGACATTTCTCCTGAACTTTGTCTCTTACATTTCCATAGTAATGGTCTCCACAGTGAGCCATCAATCTCCATATCAGCTCAACCCAGAAAATTAAACAAAGCCAAAATATTTTAAGAGATCAGGAAGTAATCTTGAAGAGAACTTGTTCAACCCAATATATCCTAGAATTGTCAGCAGCTGAAGGAAAATGTAATTTCTAGATAAAACAGAAGCTTTACTGTTCTTTACAATCCAGGATAGATTCTGATCCCTTCTCATGCTGGTGTGATATTCAGCACAATAGGTGCGTTCACTTTCTTCCCCAGAGGAATATATTACTCAGCATGAGGATATTTTCCTAACATTCCAAAATATGAAAGTTATAAAATAAAAGAAGGCAATGCACTACATTAATGAAAGAATAGGTAACTACATTTTGAGATTAAAACTAAGTCTATGCAATTAAATAGAATATACTGATATTAAAAAAAAAAGAAATAGATGTTTCTTTAAACTACCAATTCTGTCTAAGTAAGAAAAAAGATGAATAGGGTTATTCTGTTAGTTCACTGATAGTGGACTGGATTTTCTTTTTTCAATTTTTTTTTTAAATTTATTTTTATTTTTGGAATACTGCATCAAATTTTATTATTCACCAAATTAATTCTTGCCTCTTAATTAGGTTTTCACTGAATTTTCTGTGACTTCCACTGGCTGCAAACAACATCTAACTAGAATGTAACATTTTCTCTTTTTAACCCATTCCAAGGAGACTATTAAAGTAGTTATGAGCTTTAAAGAAGGGGTAAGGAGGCATGAATGCCCTGCTGGAAGAGAAATTATCCATCTTTACCAGGAGAAAACAAGGAAATAAAAATCATTGAGCAACCTGGTTCAGCAGAAGGTGTCCCTGCCCATACCAGGGAGGTAGAAACTAATGATCTTTAATGTCTCCTCCAACACAAATAATTCTATGATTCTTGTTATTTGGAAAAAAATAAACTATTGTCCTTTCCCAAGCAATTTTTTTTTTCGAAGACCCTTGGATCTCAGAGCTGAAAATGGCAGAGTTCGGAAATTTACAGCTTGCATAATGAGAAAGAAAACAGGAAACTATGAAAAGCAGAATCAAAGCTAGACCCCTTTCCATTTTTAATGTTGTTGAAAGCAGCCTAGTTTATTGCGGATATGAAATAACTAACTAAATGCATGATGCATTCGATTTGCTCTGTATTGTAACAGAGGGAAAAGCCGAAGGGGCAGAGCAGGAAGGCTCAAAGCCTTCTCTGGCAGCACTGAGGGCGGCTGCTGGAGAAGTAACACCTCCTGCTGTGCCTCCCGGCTTTGGTTCCTTGGGCACCTCACATCAGCTGCTGCTCCTGCCACTTCATGATAAGACTGCCATTGTTAGCTTATCCCTTTGGGGGAGGAAGACGCTCCAGCACAGGCTTCCTGTTCAGAGCCAGGGGTGACAGAGGTAACACCAGAGTGTGGGCCAGCAAGGGGAGAACACGACAGGTGGCGGAGGGATGTTCAGCCGTGCAATGAGAAGGTAATTACAATTTCACAGAGCAAATGGGTTATGAGAGGCTGAGTAAGGGAAGAAGCAAAAGAAAGTTTGTCAGGAAGTCCTGGGAAATAGGAAGAAAAAAATTGGGGTTTTTTTGCCTGTACAACCAATTAATCCATGTCAGAGGGGTCAACCTGTAGGGAATTTAACCCTTAGGAGTAAAGACCATGTCTTGCATTAAGTCTCTGAATATTAAAAAAAGATTCAAAGTCAGTTAAATCAGAGAAAAGTAACACTCAGAAATATTAGCAAGACCTTGGGTACGTAGGTCTGATTTTATATTAGACTAGTAGGCTAAATTCCCAATTGTGTACATTGCTAACATACATTCTAAAGAACAGAACTAAAAGTTGTGTGTTTGACTAAGACACACTGGAAAAGAGTTTTACAAGATTTTGTAGACAAAAGTTATTTCTCACACCCCAAAGGTCTTGTTTAATACATTGGTATTCAAAAACACCCAACCAACCACAAACTCTCCCACAAACAAACAAAAAGAATTCAAAATCCATTGCGGTTTCTAAAGTACAGCTAGAATTTAAAAAACCCTAACAACTTACTTGAGGGTATATTAAAAAAAAGGCATCCGGAATGAGAGAGATCAAATTACAACTTTTTCAGGATTAGAGAAAAAAAGCCCAGTTTTCGCAGTTGTCACCAAAGGAAACTGTGCAAGACGTGTGTTGTTTGAAATATTCATAAGTGATCCAAAAAAGGGAACAAGAAGAGAAGTGACAAAATTTGCAGATGACAGAAAATGATTCAGGACATTTTAAACTGAAAGACGTGCAAGAAATCGCAGCAGGTTTTCCTGATGGAAGGTTTTGCTGATGGGAGACAGCTCTTGTTAAATGCAAAGGAGGACACACAGGACAGATATTCTCACTGCACATGAAGAGAGGCAACCCCTAAATTAGCTTTTGCCAGTCTGAAAAGGATTGAAGAGTCACTGTTTCTGGTCTCTTCAGAAATCTTGCTCAGTAATAAAGAGCTTTCATGAAGGCAAAGAGGGCATTGCTGTTTAAAACAACGGAGAACAAAGCACAAAACACATTAAGGGAAAAAAGTTGAGAGAAATACTTAGTGCCTGTATAGAAATTCTTTTCTCGACTTGAAAAAGGAGATAGAATCAAAAAAATAGACAAGTAAGAGCAAAGTCATGTAAAAACTTCTCTATAGAGAAATATTTTGAGCAATTTTTGCAATTTTAAGCAAGTATTTTGCACTTTTCAGAGGAGAAAAGTGAGGGAGAGTATGATAGTGACCAACAAAAACATGAGCTGCATGGAGAAAGAGAATGAGGAATGGTCAGGAGAAAATTCTGACATTATTCACTTTTGAAAACAGAAAAAACAAATAAGCTGCTCTAAAACTGATAGAAATAATCATTTTTTTTCACCTAGTATATGATTAGATGGTGGAATTCAATGGGATTTTCAGAAGGTCAGACACTAAATGGGTTCAAAACCAGACACATTTGTGGGAGAGAGCTCCTGTGGCAGCTGCTGTAAATCCATCCTGCAGCAGAGATTGCAAAGGATGGGAGAAGGTGGGAAGGCTGGAGGGACACAGCACTCAGAACCCTGCTTTGGTGTTTGAGCAGGTGTTTTGTGTAACAGCTTAGGACCACAAGCATAATTGCAGGTTTCAGCTATTTCACCACTTGTTGATTCAGGCAGCAGTGTGACAATTTCTGAAATGCTGCCCTATGTCTTTAAAGGAGTTGCTTTCTGCACAGCTATTCATCTGTCTGTTTCTTTAAGGTGTGTGAAAACAGTCTTTAAGTGTCAAAGAGACACAGCAGATGCTTTTCAAATCCATTAAACTCCATGCACCAAATTCTGCTTCTCCTGTGCTGTCAATGGCCTGGAACAGAAAGCAAACCTGTTTGGGTTATTTTCTTTCTAATTCAATACATGGATTAGATATGTTGAAACCTAAAACTCTCCCCTGTTGAAAAAATATATTCTGGTTTCACTATCTGCTTTTATCTATTTTATCTATCCAAATATATACTTACAGGTTTTTTTTTCATGGACCCCTGAAAAGCTTTTAAAAGAGTAGTGATGATTACTGCAGCTCCTCCTGGCCTGCCCTTTCTGACTGCCTGGGTAGACATTAATCCTGTATTTCAGGAAGTAGTAATTCCTGTATTTCGCAAGCAGACTGAAGGTAAATTGAAAAATTAAACTCTCCATGTATTTTTCAATAGAAAAATGCAATGTCTAGTGAATCCTTGCAATGCCTTAAATCCCTCATAAGTACTTGTAATACCCTCTTAACTGCCTTTCACTAGTCTAAGTGTGTTCAGCTCTTGAATCCCTTCCTTGTAAGAGTCCTTCTGTTTGGAGGAAGCTGGAAAATTGTTTAGATAAGCAAACGAATTCTCACAATGTTGTCTCAGTGAACTTTCTATTAGTTTTTGGAAAGATTCCAGATTTCAATTTAAAGTAAAGGGTACCAGACTGAGCTGAGGGGGGTAGAGAAGGGAATTAAAAAGACTAATTCAGCTGCAACAACAAATATAAGTTTGACCCGGGATTTAGCTTTGGCAAGGTGCTCCAAGTAGTTTCCTTAAACAGTCTGAGGAGGAATGGTTTATTTGAACAAGTTCAAATGATGAAATATCTTAACACTGGGGTTAGTTATCATATTTACCAGGCACAGAGGAACACTGATTTAGTAGATGTGGCACATGTTTTGCATGCAATACTCTATAATCACACAGTTTAGTGCTTCCTGTACTGCAGTGCATTTTGCATACAACGAATGTTCCCTATCAGCTCTCCTTTCTGTTCTTCTCCTCCATTCCAACCCCCTGCCAGGCCAAGAATAAATGTTCTGGTACTTCTGTAGCAAGTTAAAGATGTTTATTCTTTTTTCTTTTTGGCCAGTGTAAGCAGGAATGATACAAAATACTATATTAAATCTGCTTTCTTAGTATTTAAACTTACATCAAATCAACCCTTGGCTTCAGACTCCCTGTAAAGGCTTAAAGACATACACAGCTGGCTGTATACAACCATAAACTCCATGTTTTCTAACAGCAAAGGTCTTGGCTAACCTCTTTTTCAACTTGGTTCCAAAGGGCCTATTCATTTAGATGATTCAGATCTGTGGCTTTCCATTCTCCTTGGAAATAGTATAACTGTTTTCTAAATTGTAGCCAAACTACTTTTATCATTACCTATGTTTCTCACCATCAGCACCATTAACTGGTGTTCCAAGAAAGAAATCCCAGATTCCACTGAAATGAAAGGATTTGCTTCTCTTCCAAGTAAAGGCAAAGGGGATTTCGTTCCAACACAGCACATCAGAGGTGCTCAGAAGACCAGGGGCACTGAGTTTTGGCATCTAATTTGGTGTGACCTTCTCTCACTTCTTTCAGCTGTTCCCTAAATTGAATCTCAGCTGGTAATTATTGAATGGCTCAGTCCTTTTATGTTCATTTTTTTCTCTCTCCCATTTCACAAATGGAATCAGTTGTTGCCAAATGATGCAGAGCTGTTTGGAGTAAGAGTCTTGGCATTAACAGTCCTGGCAGTCCTATTAGATTTGTTTAGTTTTCCTTCTAATCTCTGCATCCAATCCTGACTTCACGATTTACCAAACCAGAAATCTTAAAAAAAACTCAAACAAAAGAACCTACCCAACACTAAAATGGTTTGATTTTTCTTGATATAATTATTTTCATTCCAATTCATTCACTCATTTTGCCTTTTTTTCCCGCCTAAATTATTAAACTACCTGTGTTGCCTGTGCTCCACCATCTCCATGTGCCACGCAGCACACGCTGAGGTAGCACGGACACCTTGGCATAACTCTCCTCTTTGCTGTGCCTGCAGATCTTTTCCAGGACAAGAAGACCATGTTAAAACGGTGAGTCCAGAAGAGTTTAACTCCTCTGACACCTTACTTGAAAAATACCCATCACTGAGATTAAAAACACTGGCATCCACTAGTGTCTGATGCTCCCCAGTGAAACTGCTGTAGGGGAAAACACTGAGGATGAAAGGCCTGGCTGGACAGCTCCTGCAGACTTGACTGTACAAGCTGGAAAACCTTTGAAATTGGTCCTGCTTGCAGAGAGGTAGCATGTTTTAATTGTGTCAAGCACACAGTTCAATTATTGCTTTATCAAACCATCTACTTTGAGTTGGCTTGTGTCTTACTGTCTGGTTTCAGGATGTAAATGTGCACAGTTTCCCTCCAGAAAGCAAGCTACATAAATAAATAAGCAAATGAAGGATTTTGGATTAATACTTTAGAAAATTTGGGACTAATTCTGAGAGATTTTGAAGTGGCTGTTTCTATTTGTCTGGATGAATATTTAGCTCTGGGAATCTGTGCAAGATCTCTTTCAATCTAGGATTTAGCAAGATTAACCTCCTTTCAAACCAAGGTTTTTTTGAGACTGACAGGTGCTTTTTATCTCTTTAAGTTATTACTGCCAGTTAGTAGAAGCTTTCTTGAACAGAAAATAACATCTTATTTTTAATCCTGATTCAGGAAAAGTTAACTGTATACACTCACTCAAGTTCCACAGGGATCTAACCAGAATTCTAAAGGCCATTCTGAGTAGAAACCCTGGGTCATGGCCTTCATAAACGTCTTACAAAATAAATATAGGCTCTCAATTCAATAATATGCCAAAAAATATCAGCACTGAAATCTCAAATAATGGCATTTTGCAGTTCAACAATAAACAAGGAAAAAATATATAATGGGTAGAATGTATATCAATTGCATGCTCTTTTCTTGATACTAACATTTCTCACCTGATTTGGATTTTAGTCATCTATATTTGGAGTAATTCTCGGAGCACATTTCTGAGCTAAAGGCTGTTCAACTCCTTCTGGTTCATCTGCTGACAAGCTCCTTTGGTTTTACTACTTTTCATTTAGCTTATCCAAGCAGGAGCAGCCATGGTTAGAGCAAGCTGATATTCCACTCTTACAGAGAGGACTCA
>WEIT01027524.1:21658-33891 GCA_013389985.1 Dryoscopus gambensis
TTGATTTCTGATGTAACTTCAATGCTCTTCTTTGGTCCTTCATGTCCTTAAGCACAATCTCTGCCTTTTACTCATCTTGTGGCTGTTTCATGCATTTATAACATTTTCTCATACTGGACTATTTGTTTAAATCCTCTTCTGTCAGCTCTCTGAATTCAGACAGATAGGAGTTTTGAAATATAAAGACCAAAATAAGATTTAAAAAGCAGTTTACATGTCATTAACTTTCTACACAATTAGTGATCAAAAGCTTCTAGACATTTGTAACACCAAATTTCAGCTATCATAATTAAGTTATGCTCAGTGTAGGTTGATTTCTCTCATTACATGAACAGTCTAGCACTGGAGTGTGATGGTACAGAGAAATAACACTGAACTTCAGGTTTTACTGGTGACTACAGCTGCTGTGGGTTTGTTTTTAAAGAATTATTTTAGTGTTAAGTCTTCTTTTGCCTTTAAATCCCAGCCTGGCTTCCTGCCTAGTTTAACAGCTGTCTCATTTTGTTAGAGACAATCACATGGAAGCAGTATGTATGATATATGTCGACATATATTTGTGTCCCTGAGCATGCTTTACTGTGCTGGTCTTTTCTCTGTACACATGAAAGTAAATGTATGTGGTGCAAAAGCTACAGCAGATAAAGTTACAGCCTGCAATAGAGGTGAAAGAAGTGGGAACAGATAATGAAATAGTTAAAGAAGGACATGAGCTTTTTTGGGTGATAGATGAAAGTTGAGTAATTTTTGCTTTGAAAGAAGTATTTTTTAAATATTCACAGAAATTTCATGTCCACACGTAAAGACCTAGATCTGATTCCTTGCATTAAACAGTGATTTGCTGTTAGGACACTAAGAAAAGTGTATTGGGCTGACTTCATCTAAGGGTTTTGTGAAATGAATCTCTAGTCCTGCAATGATTTCTATACTTTGATTCCTGTAACCAGCTGAGGAAGCTAATAAATATGTAAAGGTGATTCAATTAAAAAATGACATTGAAAAGCAGGAAAATCCAGAGTTATATGAATAATTTCACACCCAATGCCAAATTGTCAAATTTCATCAGCTAGCCTTGTGTAAAATGAGAATAGCATCTTTTGACAAGTCAAGCAGCATACATAGGCTAATAGGGCAATTTGCCCATTCTGCTGTGTAAATACACTTGGGAAACAGAATTAAAGAGGAAAAAACTGCAGGGAACTTGATATAAAGCTTTAATCTAGGATGAAACTCATCTCTATTGTTGTTTACCGTTAGATGTGTGAGTGCATGCTAGGAATTGGGTTGTCCCAGTAAATGGCCCATCACACACTGGTGTGGATCTTTTACACAGACTGGGTGAATTTCCCTCTGAGGGTTCTTTGTGGTTTTTTTCCCAATGGTTATAAAGGGAACATGGGCTAACTAGCTCAGATGTACTCATCTAACTTTTAGATGAGTTTGGGTTAGAATAATTTCTCCCTTCACCCTCTACGAACTGTTTCTGGGTAATTCACAGTACTTATAATTGTCTTTGGACTCTGAACAGGAAGGTATTTATTGACAGGGAAAGAGGAAAACCATCGCTTACCCCACCATTACTTGCTTTATNTGTTCTCATAGAAGAAGAAAGGAGAGGTGAGCTCTCACGTTTGGGCAAGTTTGATTTCTGATGTAACTTCAATGCTCTTCTTTGGTCCTTCATGTCCTTAAGCACAATCTCTGCCTTTTACTCATCTTGTGGCTGTTTCATGCATTTATAACATTTTCTCATACTGGACTATTTGTTTAAATCCTCTTCTGTCAGCTCTCTGAATTCAGACAGATAGGAGTTTTGAAATATAAAGACCAAAATAAGATTTAAAAAGCAGTTTACATGTCATTAACTTTCTACACAATTAGTGATCAAAAGCTTCTAGACATTTGTAACACCAAATTTCAGCTATCATAATTAAGTTATGCTCAGTGTAGGTTGATTTCTCTCATTACATGAACAGTCTAGCACTGGAGTGTGATGGTACAGAGAAATAACACTGAACTTCAGGTTTTACTGGTGACTACAGCTGCTGTGGGTTTGTTTTTAAAGAATTATTTTAGTGTTAAGTCTTCTTTTGCCTTTAAATCCCAGCCTGGCTTCCTGCCTAGTTTAACAGCTGTCTCATTTTGTTAGAGACAATCACATGGAAGCAGTATGTATGATATATGTCGACATATATTTGTGTCCCTGAGCATGCTTTACTGTGCTGGTCTTTTCTCTGTACACATGAAAGTAAATGTATGTGGTGCAAAAGCTACAGCAGATAAAGTTACAGCCTGCAATAGAGGTGAAAGAAGTGGGAACAGATAATGAAATAGTTAAAGAAGGACATGAGCTTTTTTGGGTGATAGATGAAAGTTGAGTAATTTTTGCTTTGAAAGAAGTATTTTTTAAATATTCACAGAAATTTCATGTCCACACGTAAAGACCTAGATCTGATTCCTTGCATTAAACAGTGATTTGCTGTTAGGACACTAAGAAAAGTGTATTGGGCTGACTTCATCTAAGGGTTTTGTGAAATGAATCTCTAGTCCTGCAATGATTTCTATACTTTGATTCCTGTAACCAGCTGAGGAAGCTAATAAATATGTAAAGGTGATTCAATTAAAAAATGACATTGAAAAGCAGGAAAATCCAGAGTTATATGAATAATTTCACACCCAATGCCAAATTGTCAAATTTCATCAGCTAGCCTTGTGTAAAATGAGAATAGCATCTTTTGACAAGTCAAGCAGCATACATAGGCTAATAGGGCAATTTGCCCATTCTGCTGTGTAAATACACTTGGGAAACAGAATTAAAGAGGAAAAAACTGCAGGGAACTTGATATAAAGCTTTAATCCAGGATGAAACTCATCTCTATTGTTGTTTACCGTTAGATGTGTGAGTGCATGCTAGGAATTGGGTTGTCCCAGTAAATGGCCCATCACACACTGGTGTGGATCTTTTACACAGACTGGGTGAATTTCCCTCTGAGGGTTCTTTGTGGTTTTTTTCCCAATGGTTATAAAGGGAACATGGGCTAACTAGCTCAGATGTACTCATCTAACTTTTAGATGAGTTTGGGTTAGAATAATTTCTCCCTTCACCCTCTACGAACTGTTTCTGGGTAATTCACAGTACTTATAATTGTCTTTGGACTCTGAACAGGAAGGTATTTATTGACAGGGAAAGAGGAAAACCATCGCTTACCCCACCATTACTTGCTTTATTTGCTTTCGTGATGTGTTTTCGCTCCCCAGTTCATGGATGCTTCTGTAAGACAGGCCAGCAATGACATACACATTTTGGCTCTTATTAAATGTTATTGTTTCATTAATTTTTATTTTTTTATTCAGATACACAGAGGGATTAAAACATGAGTGAGCACTACCTAAATGCTGAGGGGGTTATCTACATGTATTTCAATCAGAGATGAAAAGACAAAAATATTGTACAGTTTGATAATGACTAAAATCAAGGAGAATCATTTTCCCTTGACCATACATTAAGCAAAAATAAAGCGGAGGCCTTGCTATGAAGTAGAAAGTATATGTCCAAGTGTATTAAATATATAAAAGGGCTTTTTAACAGAGAAAAGAAGCAGAGAGTAAAAATCTATGTTCGAGAAGGAAGACTTGTCGAAGTGTAAAAGGGGAATTTGCCAAAAGAATTATGTTTCTGAAGGAAGCAGTGAATGCCAATTTTTAATCCAAAGCAAAATGTCTGTAGCTGAGGTCTTAACTTCTGGAACAAAGGGATTGTATGCTACATAACGCTTGTAAAACAAGCAAGTAATCTCTGCACATGCTTGTGTAAGAAATGAATTTTATAAATGAGTAATAATGAATCCTGAACATTTTTAATTAGTTTGTTCAGTTCCACTACAAGGAAGTCAGAAAAGGAATGAGGGTGGCATGATAATAAGACCCTGTACTAAAAAGAAACCCCGAGCCCACAAAGAATCCTTGTCTACATTCTTCAGCAGAGTAAACCTGAAATTCTAGACCCCCTCCAAACTTTCACATATGTGCTTGGATGCAGCCCTTATTAACAGAACTAAGTATATGAATTGGCCCTGTTCTTGAATACGAAAGAAGTGGGACAGGCACCAGTCCATGTTGTAGATAAATGGAGACAGGCTGAGAGAGCTGGGCTTGTTCAGCCTTGAGAAAACGAGGCTCTGAGGAGGTGTTGTTAGTACTTCCCAGTACCTAAAGGGGCTACAAGAGAGTTGGAGAGGGATTTCAGAACAGCGCAGTGACAGAACAAGGGATAATGGTTTTAAACTGGAAGAGGGCAGATTTAGATTAGATCTTCTTTAACGTGTGGGATTGGTGTGTACATTCTTCAGCCCTGAACCATCACTGCCTGAAAAGACATCAGTTAAATTCTTCAGTCCTGCAGATGGGCTGTTTGAGTGGCAGAGCTGGTATGGCATGCTGTCAACACGGAGATGTAGTGTGGGGTTTTGAGACTTTAAAATGAAACCAGGTTTCACTGGGTTCCCTAGAGCATCACTTGGAGTATTTGGGATTACCCAGTGTCCAATCAGTTTTAAGAGACTGTGCTAAACTGGGAGTGTATCATAGAATCATAGAATGGTCTGGGTTGGAAGGGACCTTAAAGACCATCTGGTTCCAACCCCACCCACCCAGATCAAGTTGCTTAGGGTCCCATCCAACGTGGCTTACACACACTGGGTCATTTTGAATCTCAAGGCCAAGGCTTAGAGGAACACAAATAAAACCTTAAAGGTGCTCTGAAATTTGCTGAGTAAACTGTGGGCACAAACCTTGCAGCTGGTGTGAAAGAACAACACAACAACCAAAAAAATTTCTCCCTTGCCAATTTTGAAAGAATGTTCTCTTTTCTAAATGCAGTGGCTTAATATTTTGCTTTGGTGGAAAACGCAAAGGCTTTTTTTGTACTTCTGAAGAAAACAGTGTAGAGTTAACTGCCAATTCCGACCCTTTGGGGCATTCATTTTGCCAGCAGCAGTTTCATAAAGAGTCTTGGCTTATCTTCTCTTCACCTCCACAGTGTTGTTGTTAATGCCAGTCTGCAGATAAACTCAGCTTTGTCTCGGGAGGCTGGACACTGCACATGAGATATGGATAAAAGGGAAAGAAATCTCTTTTTGAGACCTGTATGTGATTAATCACTGGCTGATATTCCCTCCAATTCTTTATAGGTTTCTTGCCTAAGACTCCTGACTAATCCCCCTGAAGGGCTGTAATTTGTAACAAAGTTGAAGTGAACAATATTACTTTAAAACAAAACAAGTAGCATATAGGAGCAGAAGCCAATAAATACACACAGGGCGCATCCTGTGGAAGTAAATTGATAAAAATTCAATTTGATGAGGTTAATTATACTCAGAAGGGCTTTTCCTGCCTTAAAGAAAATTTGTTTTGGTTCCCTGTAGACATGGATAATGCTTAATAGACACCTGTGGGTATCGGAATAGTTAATTTTTGGCTGTCTGTGCTTCTCAGTGGCCTAGTCATCAGTATGGGAAAGCCCTAAAATAAAATAAAATTCAAAATTCTCTACTTCTAAGGCATAAGTACTTCCCAGGGCCTACCTCTCATCTTTCAATAAAACAAGAAAATACCAATCTGTCAAAACTATGGCATTGCATTCATGACATGCACAGCTGGCTCCCTACAAAGCAGCAGCATTACAGATGAAAGGTCAGACAAAAGTTTTCCATCATGTTGGAATGTACTTCTTACCTAAAAACATCTTGTCAAGAAAAAAATCTTGATCATCTGCCTGAGGAAATCCAGGAATATATTAAGTTTTTGGGTTGACAAACTTTTAGCTCTATAAGAGTACATGCTCTCTAGAGGTCACATCCCTGGGAGGTAACACACCTTGCTCTAACTAGAATGTGTCTCAAGAGCAGCCAAGACCAGGTTTAAGTATTCATGGTTCCTTGTACCTGACATACGCACGCAAAGGAATGTGCTTTCAAAAAACAGCTCAGCTGCCTTTGTGAGATCAGCTAATATAAAGGTTTTGTGGTTAATTACTATTATTTTTCAAAGAATTCTGAATAAAGAGAAATGCTTTTCATTCCTCATTCCCAATCTGTGTATTGCCTTCTTTCAAATGACACATCACACCACTGTATTGGCATTTCTGAAAGGTGAAACTGGATTTTCTAGCATGATTATTTCCTTTGCAAGCCATATCCTTTCCAGAATTAATAGTTGTTGAAAATACAATTTACCCATCTATCACAAGTCTTGCATGTGCACCTAGGCATGTGGTTAGTGCTCAAGTCCATTCACATGTGCTGCCTTTACAAGTAACAATAATGCAGCACAAAATTCAGTCGAAATAGGTTTTCCTTTTTCTGCTTGACATAGGCATTTGAATTTTCTTATAAAACATTTTACCCTTCCACAAACATACAAAAGAATGGATCAGTGGTTCAAGTTATTTCTTGACACAGATGACAGCAATTCCCAGACTTAAAACTATGGAGTTTTAGGAGGTTTTTTTTCCCAGACTTCACTATCCTTGATGGAAGGGTATTTGAGATCCCATCCGATCTCATGTAATGTCTATTTTAGTCTCTTCACAGACACTACTCAAGCTCATTCTACATTCTCCTTTACAAATTCCTTTCTCTTCAAAACTTACTAACCAAAACCACATTCTATCTCAACCTTTAATTATTTTAAAAGTATAAATCCAGATGAAATTTCTGTGTCCTTTGATTATAAGATTACTCATTTTCCCATTCCTATTTATATTCTGCACCACTGATTGTAAGTAATTAGAACTATATTTTGTTGCTAACAAGATTGCACCAGTGATTTAAATGGTCAGTGCTTTCCTAATCCGGGTGAAAGTACATCAACTAAAGGGTCTTCAAATTTTACAAAAGCAAAAAACATTGGATTTAACTTTGTGCTTCATCTTGATTGTCTAGCTTTAGAACCAGTACTGACAAACGCAAAATGGACCCAAACCTTCCTCTTTGTCTTTAGCCTTCATTCTGCTTCAGCTTCAAGGGAGCTATGAGGTTCTCCCCCACATACCCATCTTAGTTTTTTGTCTGAAATTCTGTAGCAATCTTAAACCACTAACATGAAAGAAATTCAGCCTGTAGGCTGTCAGTGTTGTTAGGCTGCCCCTTTTATTGGATTTGGGTTTTTGTCAGGTGCGTTTAGGTCAGTTGATTCCTAACAGAAGCCTACTTCCACTGCAAACAATTCCATCCCTAGAGATGTTCAAGAGGACTTTGGATGTGGCACCTGAGGCTGTCCTTGAGGGGAGATTGTGGTGGTGCTGACGTGGGACTTGGACTAGAAGATCTGGAAGGTCTCTTCCAACCTCCATGATCCTTGAATTGCCCTGTCCTTGGTGCAGGACCTTGAACTTGTTGAACCTCACTGGGTTCTTGCAGTCCCACTGCTCAAGCTTGGCCAGGTCCCTCTGGATGGTCCCTTTCCTTCACTTGTGTCACCTGTCCGGCTCAGCTTCCTTTCAGCTGTAAAGGTGCTGGGGGTGCGCTCAATCCCACTCTCTGTGACATTGATAATGACATTAAAGATCCCCGGTCTCAGGGTAGAGTCCTGAGAGGACACCCCTCATCCCTCACCTCCACCTGCACATGGGGCCACTGACCACAGCCTCCTGGCTTTGTGCATCCGGACAACTGCTCCTGCACCAAATCGCCCGGCCTTACAGCCAAGGCTGTCCAATCTGGAGATCAGGATATTGTGCAGGCCCGTGTCAAGAGCCTTGAGGGAGCCTGGGCACAGCAGGGCCTACGGGCCTAGAAGTCCAGGGGCTGAGCCCTGCGGGCACAGCCATTTCCAGCCAAATCCGAGTGGTTCCGCTGTTCCAGGTGTGCTGGGTGTGGCCCTTTGTGACAGAGACACCTTCCAAGGGCCCTTGGTAATGCAGGGCCACATCAGCACTGAGGGGACATTGTGACACTGCAGGCTGTCGCTCCCATGACCCATAGAGATCTCCCAGCAGAGCCAATCTGCTCCCTTGCAGAGGGAGCAGCTCCCTGGAGGAGTTTGTCCCAGCTGGCTGGCATTGCCAGTTAACATCCTGCAAGCTGCATTCCCACTAAGGACAAGAGCACTTCATTTGGAGGTGTCCCTTGTTCCCTTACAGAATCATTTATTGATGTTGTTATCCTGGTTGTAAACTCATCACTCGTGGTGATGGTCTACCCCTCTAATTTAAACAACAAAGGTTTTGAAACAGGCATCAGACACTGTGCTGTTATTCTATTTTTCTGATATTTACTGATTTTTACTTTTTCACCATTATTATGTTAAAATATTCCAATCAATTGTCCCAGTCACACAGTGTAAATCACTCTATAGGTTTAATAATTTATTATGGAAATCATGCAATGAAGAGGAGACTTTGGTAGAAAAGCTTTCCGGAATATTGATTATATATTTATGGTAGTAACATTCAGGGTCCACTGAGTTTGTGGACTGAAAATTTCCAGGAAACGGTGTATAAGATTAATATAGAGAAGAAAAAGGGCAATATTTTATTACTGATTTGTGGATCTTATTTTTGTTCATTTAAAAAAAAAAAGTGTCTTCTCTTGGTCCTATCCTCAATAGAAAAGAGTGTAAATCCATTGTCATCAGTACATTCGTGAGCTCTGCTTGTGCTCTGCCCATTTACACAAGCTGAAGGTCTGACCCCCTGTTCCACAGAACAAAAGAACCACCAAAAATAAATGGATTGCAATCAATTTACCAAATGAGAACAAGTTGTTAATCGGGAAAATGAAAGAGATGGCCAAAACAAGCAGTCCTGGCATTTCAGAAGGTTAGAGATGGATAGTGTAGGATCAATGAATTTGTAAAGTACAAGAAAATTTAGCTGAATTTCAAACTGTGGGATGAGCTCAGTAATTATATAAAAATCACTTGCTGTACAGCTCATAAGAAGTCCATTAACTATGATCATTAAATGAAAACAACGTTCAAAGGATGGATTAGCTACTGCATTTTTTCTAACATGTTTCTTTTCCTTTTTTTGTTCTGCAGTTTGATTTTTACTTTTTCAGCAAAAGCCTATGCCCTAACTTAAAATACATAAAGAAAGGTGAGAGTAGATAAAAGGGTCAGCAGTGGATATTCATCCTGTGGGCACATGTGTGTTTGTCTGTGTGGAATTCAGGCTTGACTTCCAACAGCTAAACCTGAGGGGACAGAACTACAGCAGCTTCAAATCTTTTGGACTACCTCTGTCTTGTAGTTCTACCTGCCAGATTTGGCAGCCTCTATCATAATATTGAATCAGATTTCCCCACCAAATGTTGAGATCATCTCTATGGTACAGCCAGTGGACACATGTTCACTGAGGGCCTGCATTGTCCTGACCAGGGGTCGCAGTGAGCTGTCATGTCAGGATTTCCATCAAAATCTAAATGTTTCACAGCAGTAAGGTGTTTCACACAGTTAGTCCCATCTTTGATGGGGCAGAAGAATTGAAACATCCTGTTTTAACATTGTCAAAATATCTGCCAAAGCTTTTGAAAATCCTAGGAAGTTAGTTTCCATATCTTGTTAAAAAAATATTACCTAACTGCATTTTAATATAAAAATGTGTTTCAACATATGCTACCTAACATATTACAAGGAGCACTGAAGTACAATCTAATTTCTCAAATACAGTGAAATACTTTCTAATAGTTCTGAATGACACATTTCAAACTTATTCCTTGGGAGGAAAATGCCCTTTTTTCCATTTCAGAAGCTTAAGAGACTGACCATACTCAGCTGAACGAAAGATTGTTGAAGTTTAATAGCCCCTTAGGGACAGTGGCCATAAGCAAATACCTACAACTAGATTGAGATGACTGCAGAAGAATATCTCATTTCTCTCTTTGTTTAATAACTTTTAATTAATTATTCCTTCCTCATCTAATTTTCCCAAGACAATAACTTTTGGGAAAAGCTGGACTTCCAAAAAGCAGTAAGGGACTGCTTTCATAAAACATTGGGGGATCATGGTGTCTCCTCTGTCAGCCCTTCTGAGAAACATGAACTGAGGAACAGATCTGTGACATCAGTTCCACATTTCTTTCTTTTCCCTGAACTGTTCATTACCCAGGTCCTTCAGACATTTCCAGGGACTGCACATCAGTACCCTTTCCCCCTTTTTTTTTTGTAATATATTTTAGACATCAAAATGTACTTTGAGACGCACATAGATTTTTTTTCTAGATATTAATATGAGATACATTAGGGGACCTCCTTCTGTCACAAGTAAAATCTGTGGTACATCTGGGGATTCAGCTTTGAATCCCTAAATACCACATTACTGACTGGCAAAATACACAAAAGCATCCTTACAGCTGGCAGTCTCAGCTCTGTGTTATTGCAGGAAGATAGAATGGGGAAGGCGCAAAGTGGCTTTTAACTCAAATGACTCTTTATCTCTGTTAAAATTAATCAATTTTTTCTTCAAGTATCCAGACAACAATCAAACTGAATCCAGAGAAAAAAACCAAATGGAAAAGTCTTTTATTTGCTGAGGTATATTACAGGATCTAGAGTGGACTACCTACTATCTTATTCAGAAATGCTTTAAAATATTTAAAATCTATTTGGCTGATTCTGCCAGAGAGTCTGGGAATTCATTAGGATATAAACGTATTTGTGGTCTTCAGGGAATAGTATAAAATGGATGGCCACCAGTAGCTATGAATAACTTGTTTGTCACATTTGAGCCGTAACATTTCACAGCCTAATAAGGAAAGATGTGCAGTTTTATATGTTTAATTTACATATGTAAAACTGATTTGAGCATTTCTTTGCATACCCTAGCACCATAAATAGCAGTAGATTTGTGATAACAGCATTAGCTACAGCAGGTTCATGAATTACTGTGTAATCTATCCCTGTACAATTTCAATACAGCCCATTTTTCTTCTCCCTCTTTGCTGCTGCTCTAAATTCTTTATCTGGAAGCTGGAGACTAAATATAGCATTCACTATGCCTTGAACTGGGAGGGATGGATAGACAGAAGATGGCTTTGAAGATTATATATCTATGATTGCATGAATATTCATGTTTGCCTCAAAAATAATGTATATTTGGCTGTTCCAACAGAACTGTACTTTTCATTAGCCCTGGGTCACTGCATAGGAAGGAAAGAAGTTCTCATAGGGTCAGAAGGAAAGCATCCAGATTAATGCTCTCTTCTCTTCTGCCCATCAGTGTTTCCCTGGTTTTTATAATCTTTTCCTAAGCACCCTCAACCATTCAAAGGACGCAGGGGTAGAAAGGATATTTACACTTGTATGACCCTCCTTCACACCCAGGTGGTCAGGAAGGTTAGGCACGAGCTGGATGTGATGTTGCCTGCTCTGAGGGGTTCATTTCTTTTTTGAGTCCTGTACAAAGTTTCCAAAGAGGTCAGGTAATGAAACATGACATCTCTTTGCCTAGATAAGATCTCTAACCATTAGGCAAAGATTTTTCTATACCCTTTATCCACTACCAGTGGAAGGGCAGCAATTAGGAACTTCTCCCTGGAAGGAAGAAGATAGAAGCTTTAATCTCTTTAATCCCCTCTCAGTTCTTTTAAAATATATACATTTAAATCCATAACAGAGGATAGAATCTAGACTCAGGAAGCAGGGAGTGAGTGAATTTATATTCACACCCATATTCAGTGTTTCTCACTTGTTCTATCCAAGACATTTTCCAAATGTCTGGCCATTTTGTGGGTTTATTCCAGATTGTTTCTCTTTTTTATTCTTCTATTGTGGTACATTGCTCTCCCCTTGTCTTATACTGATCACTTGTGCTATCAGATTTTGGATCCTGTGCCGGAGGCTTCCAGCTTAAGGCTGAGTGTCTGACTCTCTTCTGCCACTGTACATTTTGTATAGGTAGTGAAAATGACAGCGCATATGAATTTATCTTTCATTGTCAAGTGCCCACATTGCAGACAGCCTCATGGCACAGCGTGGGCAATTTTTTCAGGGAAATGTCTAGGAAAAATAGGAGACAGCACAGAAAAGTTGGGAATTCAGTGGAAACTCAGATATGCTTACTCAATGCACCCTGAGGTAGCTATGTCCCTTTCTCAGGAATCATACCTCGAATTTAGCATTTTCAGAGAATAAAGTTGATTGGGAATTTGCAGTTAAAGCTTGTTTACATTTCATAAAAGAATGGCCAGATTGATGTACGTTTGGTGAACTGCTGGGGAGAACCAGGAAAGTTTTCA
>WEIT01027524.1:33902-77540 GCA_013389985.1 Dryoscopus gambensis
TCAATCAGCCTTTCTGGAAAGATGTTTAAGAACCAGGATACACTTTGAGGAAGTTTTTACATGGGAATTAGTCAGGACTCCCAGTCACACAGGTCAGCTGGCTCCTCAGATTGCCAGACCTCATGAGAAATGGGAACCAGCTCTCCAGTGAATTCATGACGGCCCAGCAGTGTGAAATCTGTGATGTCCCTGGGACAGGGCTGCCCAAAGAGATGGTCCTGCCAGCTTTTACTGAATGCTGTCACAAATCATGCCAATTTTAGCCATTTTCTGCTGATTCCTAGGGAGCAGGTGCAGACTTCTCTAGGAAAAAGGCTTGATATTTCTTATGTGATTCTTATTTTTTCAGTCTTTTTGGCTTTTTTAGGAATACTGAGGGATGATAATTTTCTACCAAGAAAAATTTGCAGATCTGAACTTCTTCTGTAACATTTTATTTACTTTCTTTCTTCCTAGTGTTTTTCTTCCTAGTGTTTCTGTTCTTCAAACAAAGAAATATGGAGTTGAGACTTGCTTTTATAACTTCAGGCATGATTTTTGTTGGACTGTCTGTAAAGACTTGTTTTTTACCATTTTATAATGCCCTCTGTTATCAGTTAGTAGTCTTCACTAAAGAATTAGAGAAGCTCCAGTAGAGGCTATGGGTGTATATAGAGAAGAAATATTCAGACAGATCCCAGTTAAAACTACCAGAGATGTATAAAAGAAAATAAATAAAATGAACCCTGTACTTAATGGTTTAATCCAAATCCTTTGGGATTACAATGAGACCCCCACGGGGAGATATTACCCATCTGCTGACTGGGGATAGGAGGATTTACTCATTCTTCTGCAGCATCTGGTTCTTGCACACATCAGGGAAGATGACAGTTCATAGGTCTGATCCAGTATAGCAATTCCACTGCTACACAAAATCTGAACAATTATATTAATTCCTTCTTTCCCAAAGCACTACTTCTCAATTTAGACATTAAAACACAAAAGAACAGTGATTGCAACATTCTTAAATGTCAACTGATAAGAAGAACACCTATTAAACAGTAATATGAAGATCCATATCTAATTAATCTGCCAATTAGGATGAAAAAATAACATAAACAATTTAGTTTTAATTATGTTCATTAAAATACTTTAAGTGCAATCTACTTGAAAAAGATGATTTGGCTTTAACTGAGCTATTTCAAAGAAGCTACAAGTTGCTAACCAACCCACATCCAAAGTGTCAATTAGCACAGTTTAGCTACTTTCTTATTGATATTCAAAGGGTGTTTGAAATGCCAGCAAAACACTTTAACACATCTAGATGCATGATAGGTTAATAAAATGGTAACAGATTGCTTTCCAATGTATAATTTTGAATTAATGACATTATATCTAAGCTTTCTTCAACAGTAGCAATCTAGTTTTTAATTACATTACAAAAGAAAACTTGCAATATTAACTCTATAATTAAAATCTTAATTGAGTCAGGAAGTCATAACAATAAAAAGGTTGTTGAAAATGCATTTATTTTATTATCTGTGATTCCCTATGTTCCCTTCAAAACAGAAATAATATGCATATTATTAATGAAATTCTAAATCCGTATTATTTAGACTTAATGGGACCCTCTACATGGAATTAAATTAAAGAAGGATCAGGCCAAATCTATACTGTCTCTGTTTACTAAATAATCATTCATTCCATAATTTTCCTGGCCCCAAGATTCCTTAATTTAAGGACGATATGACAGTATCATAGAACAAAATTGCCTGGGTTTGCAAATCCTGATTTTTAGGTTTGTGTGTCCAGCTAGGGACAAAACAAGACCTGTCTGTGGGAGATACAGGTATGAGATCCTCCTGTTTGTGGCCTGAATTAGACCTTTGGAACACAATGTTGATGAACTTGAGACATCATGGAGTTATCACACCCTTCTTGGACCATTATCCATCTTACCTAAACAAATTGTGGCTTTAAGAGTAACACCAGGATTAATGTCATGTCTCAACAGCTGTGGCATGGGAAGAATGTTTTCTTGCTGATGTTCACACTGGATTTGCCCAGCACGGGCAAGCACTTTGAAGGCATTCCACTGGAACCATAAGAGCCACTTGCATAAACTGCTCTTGTATCACTCCTTTGNAGGTCACTGTGCAATGGCTTTTACATATCAAGGAACAGCACAGTGATTTCTATGATTATCCTGAAATGCATTTCCTGGTGTGTCTGAGGGTTTAGAACTCTGGACAACACAGAAATTAATTTCTGACTGCTTCCTAATGAGAAATATAATTTTCATCATTCCCTAGGAAAAGTCAAGGATACAGAATTCCTTTTAAATATTTTCACGACTTGTGTGATTTTGTTTTTAATTTTGTGTGTATTGGAAGGCATAAAGCTGCATACCTGGCTGATGCTGTAATTTCCCATTTCCCCCTTTCCGAAAAAAACACTTTTAATAATTCAGTAATATTTCAATTAATAACAATAAGGAATTGACAAAGGAGATTGGTTTCTTTGTATTTTTTTTCAAGTTGAATGAGGCTATACTGTTGTCCAGAACAGGATGATCACAGTCAGTACAGGTCTATCACAGAATTTTCTAAGTTCTTCACTGTCGCATCTACATATTGTGCTTTCATTTCTCCCTTGATAACTCATCACAAACTTTACACAGCCCTCTGGCAGTATGTAATATTGGGCTCATTTTGTGCTTAGTAACTGAACATGTTCTGGATCCTTCCCTGCTCCTGTTCTGTGTTTCTATATGTCCATTTATTGTGAAACCTCAACCGAGCCTTTCTGAGGTGAACTCACTTTTTATTGGTCAGGTATTGAAGCAAGCAAGGAAGGATCTGTGACTAACTCAAACTGCCTGAATTGCACGTCTCTGTTTGATCAGATTATTCCTTCTTCACTGATTTCTAATTTCCACTGTAATTTCTCCATCTTTAGAAGGTACTCTGTAGTTATATCAAACACCAAAAACTCTGGGAAATAATATCATCCTCCCAAACATAAATGTTTTAAAATAATGTGTATAATGCAACATGATTGTTTATATATCCAGAGTGAGGCAAGATGAAGATCTGAATTTATTACAGATCAAAACTTCCATCAGAACACATTTTTCTGGATCTCCTGAGGTTCACTATTTGAGCTCTGGATGGCCTTGGCCAATCTTTATTTAGAATTCAAATGCTGATGTGGCTTGTGATCCAAAGAAGCAAGTAAATGAGCTCTTACAAAGCAAATCTGCTTCTTTTAATACTCTCTGCGGTTCTGAAATCAGCAATTTGAAGTGAATTGAAATCTATTTGGATTGCATAAAATATTTTAAAAAATAAGTCTTTCTGATGTAACTAATCTTGATTCCAGCAGATTCCCCATGGCCACATGTTATGGTACTGGGTGAGGAATAAAATGTTTTCATCATATCACTAGTGAATCATTTTTATTTATTACATTGAGGAAATGAATGATGCACTAGCATGTTAATAAAAATATAGTGCATTGCATTCTAATCACAATCTAACACACAAATTTTCCTGCAGTAGCAATAGAGGTTATCTCTCTTATCTGTTTTTTAAGCAACTTTTAAAATAAATATTTTAGACATTAATCAGCCTCAGTCCTCTTTCAGAAGTTCTGTGTTCTCCTATATATGCCATTTTTAAGAGGCTATCTTTCTGAATAGAAGTTCACAAGACTCTCCAGTGATACATTAAGATACAGCCTGGGAGCACCTCTGCTTGTTAAATCATTTACTTCATTATTTGCTGTTCCCCTTTAGTGAAAAAAAACCCCACCCTTAATTCCTGTAATGGAATTAGTAGTTTTAGGCTATGCTGTTAAAACATGCTGTAGATTGATAATGCTTGGATATTTGGATTTTAGCCTCGGTGTGTATCAGATGCATGTAATAACCAGATATTATTTTATTCAGACAGCATGTCCTCTGATCCAATTCATATTTTAAAAATCCAGACTTCATCTACAGGAAAAATGAATATGAGATTAAACAGATGACAAAAAGATAAATAAAGCAATAATAAAACGCAGAGGTAAAGATATTATGTAAATTGCACTATTAAGCTCATAAATCTGTAGATTTGATTCTCCTTTCATCCATCTTTTTTGCCTTTTGATTTCTTGCTGGTTATGCGATTTGTATAATTTTTATCTCTTTGGGATGTAAATCATGACTCATCTAGAAAAACAAGAGAAAAGCAGTAGGATTCAACTCACAGATTATAACACTGCCATTTAGGTGAGGGATAACAGAACTCGATGTTTGTGGTGTGGCAGTGAACTTATTCTTCTCTGCAAAGAAAGGGAGAAAGAGTGGAGTTTAAGCAGCACCAAATGCAGTCTGGGTTACACGGCAGGAAGAGCTTTTCATTTGCAGGAAAAGGAGTGGATTAGAACATTATGGGAATTTCTGCAACCTATACCTCCATGTTTGTTAGAAGAACTTAGACAAATGTTCATCATGCACTTTTATGATTAATTAATCCTATCTCTGTGCCTGAGTGTAGTCAGTACAAATGACCACTTGAAATTCCATTCTGAAATACTTTCTATGATAAATCATTTAAAAACATTTACTTTTTGAATAAAAATATTTTGCAAGATACTGATATGAATAAAGTAGGCAGTAAGACCTGGTGAAAAAAATAATTACATTTATTTAAAGTATCATAATCCAGGAGTCTGCATCTGAAACAAAGGTGTTTCAAATGCAGAAGAGGAAAAAATAATCAGGAAGGGAATCGTTTCCTAGTATCAGTGTCTCAGACAGGAAACCAGGACAGGCTACTCATAAAAACGGGTCAAATGGGCTGGAAATAGGGATTCATCTTTCAGATGGATGGCGATATATAGATAGACATATATATATATATATATATATATATATATACACACTCATTCACCATCTCTGCTATCTGTGATAGTACTCTCACATAGTGTCACAGAAAATGCATTTCTCCAGTTCCTCAGCTGCTCCCAGCTCTGAGTCTTCACCACTCCGTACCTTCTAGACAGTGCTTTGAGGCTGTTTAGCACTATGACCAGCCAAATTTCATTTAAAACATTATATATATTTTTTTTTCCACCAGTCAGACATGGCTGGCACCTCAAGATCAGAGAGGCTTCTGTGTTTCTAGAGCCAACTCCTGGTCTAACCACCACCCAAACTTCCAAACAAGGGCTGCTGAGGAAGCAGAAGCAAATGTTTGTGTTCCTTTGTCATATTACTTTTTGTTCTTTTCTCCTGATGGATCAGAAATAGATAAGTAACTGCAGTTGACAGGCTGTTTACCTACAGCTGGGGAAGAAGATGGGGAACAAATAACTGAAAACAAAACAAAACAAAAAACAGAGGAAAAATTTATAATCTCATTTACTCTTATGATTAAAAACCAATGATGAGTAAAATCTATTTCTCTTTACTATTGAAAATGAAATTTTCTTCTGCTTTTGAAAAATATAAAATAGTTATTTGCTTTCCCTTTACTTTTTAAACCCTCAAACTATCATGTTATTCTTTTCTCTTCCCTTTCATTTATACTATTTTTAGAAGTGGATATTCAAAGTTGATTTCAAGATTTTAATCAACTTTCAATTTATGCAAGTAAAATTTTTTTATTAAAATGTTTCATTCATGTCTGTGCTATTTTATAAACAGAAAGGTTTGATACGACAACCTTAGAATTTATCACAGATTAGCTTCAACTCAAAATTCCATATTGTCAGTGAGATATAAAGTCTCCATTGCATTAAAAGATAAGCTCAGCTGGAGTATATTGTAGTATTCTTTTTGTCTTCATAGGCACCTCTTGAACAATGTATGGTGACAAGGATGACAACCCAAATCTCACACTTGGAAGTAAATTGCCTTAATCCGTATTAAAGTGCTAATTATTTGATTTCTGAAGATGGCAATTAAGTACAGCTTCGAGGATTTCTGTGTCAGCTGCAGGTAAACATTCTTCAAAGACTCACCACAGCTCATCAGAAAAAATCTCCTCGGTGATACTGAATGCTCTGTTGCAGAACAGATGTGTCTTGCCATTATAAATCAATATATAAAATGAAATTAAATAGGGTGTTTGTCTTTGAAAATAATGCATTTTAAAACAAACAAAAAAAATCCTTTGCAGTAGTATCTAAAACTCAAAATATTCAAAGCAAAAAAACGATTGAATTGAGTGTTTCAAAACATTTTAATCAATACAAATCTCTGCACTCTGCCTAATACACTGATTAGCATTTATGGTTCTCATGCAATGATCTGAATAATGACATTTCTTCATGTCAAATAATCTGTCCAATAGTACTTCAAGAAGAAAACACCACATTCCACTCAATTATGAAAGTTTTAAAATATTGATTAATTTATGGATTTTGTTCAGGAGGTTGAGGAGGTTAAGGAAGAAAAATTAAAGTACTGACAATTTATTGGGAAAGTACAGTGAGAAATTGAATGAATTTCACTAACTACTAGATATTATTACCTACAAAAAAGATATAAGGACAAAAATCCTTGGCTTTATGACCTGTATCTGTATAAGTAAATCTCTGAATAATCCTGTAATGAAATTATGCAAGAATACCAATTGAAGACATATTGTAAAACTATCTTGGATATGATGCTAGAACAATTTAGTGTCTGATGTGTATATTCATCTAGCTATTAAACTTTTGATTATCAGGAAACAATAGTAATTAGAAGTAAAATACCTCTTAAGAAATTATCTAGCCTTTTGTCTTCCTCCAAGGACAGCACCTCAAGGATTCCTCACTGATGGCTTATATTTGATGTTGATGTACATGACTGTGTTATCATAGAATATCATAGGATTATCAGCCTTTCTCTGTCTCTGTCTCTCTCCACCCCTGCACTTTTATTGCAACAGCTATTGTAGGGTATTAGGTAGTACAGACCATGTGGGATAAATACAACAGGAATGGAGAGGTGAAGGTATAGGGCTAAAGCAGGGTTGTGTGTGTGTGATTCTGATCATGGAAGAGATTCTCAGCAGCTGGGGGTGGTGAGAGAGGATCTCTATTCCAACACTTACTGTGATTACCACCTTATTTTCAGGCTGTTGGATGAAAATGAGAATCTTTGATCACATTTAGCAACCGAAAATTTAAGTATAAATCCACGAACTTAAGAGTTCCTTTTGAAATCTGAGCACCCAGCTTTTTACTCTCATATGAAAGTTTAATTTCAAGTGCTTTTGATTCAAAAGTAATATTTTCAAAAACAGAAAGGAAAAAAATTAACTGCATCCCCCAAGGCACACTCAGTAGTTAATTCGAAAACAAAGCCATCCAGCATGAGTGATCAAGTGATGAGTTATCTCATCAAAACACACAATACAAGGAGATTATTCCAGTCTTTAATTAGAACAGTAACGAAGAAGTCAAGACAACAAAATATTTAACTCATTCCATTTGATCAGTTCATTGGAATTAAAAAAATCTCACTTTCGGTCTGGCAGTTTAAGACATGCAAAGGCATCCACTGTCCAAAGAAAAGCGCCCAAATATGTATATTTAATTTAGCAGTCAAGAAAGATAGCAGTTTTACAAATCTTCATTTGTATTGTTTCATCTCCTTTCTCTTGTTTGTGAGGTTCTTGTGGGTGGCAGGATCAGGTTTTTAAAATATCATTCTGCATAGTCCTTCATTTTGCATGTCCGATGTTGGAAAAGGTTTGTGGGCAGAACAAAACTCCTATCACCCACCTCTTCCCCATCTGTCCCCTGAGGCCTGAAGTGCATCATTTGAGAGGAGACTGGATGGTGCAGGCAGAAGTGTTGGGCTCAGCAGATCCAGATCAGCCCCTGCTTTGCCGTTTGCCCAGCCTGTGACAAATCTTTCAGCTGTGTCAGGTCAGCAGCCGTCAAACAGGGATTACGTGCAGGGTTTGCTCCAGATCAAGTAGGAGCAAGATCTTCGAACAGGTCTCACACCACCTATGCTGAAACTCATCAAAAGGTGAATATTTTCAAATAAAATCGGAAGGCAACCCAACAGAGCTCTGAGACTGAGATGCCAGCCTGGATCTAGAGGTATGAATGACAATATCACAGTGGAAGTCTACATGCTATGCAACTTGCCTGGCACGGTGCGTAGGGAGTTTGGAAGGATCTGGGTGTGACTGAGGTGGTTAAACCTCTCTGTGTATTAAATCTCTGGGGATTTACCCCAACATAGACTGTGTCCATACTTGCTCACAAAACAGTATGAGGGCTTGGGCTCAAGCACTGTGATTAACTAATTCACCAACTTTTAGCACAGTCCCATACCCTGGGTTATAGTAGACACCAGTGAGCACTTTCTGGGGTAATAGGGAAGCATCAGTGGATCCCCCCAAAACCCCAGCATTGTTACTATTACCACGTATTTGAAGGAAGACCTAAATCACTCTGAATGTAAATTGAGTTTATGCCACAGGCTTCAGGGGAAGAGCAAGGCCCTTGCGGTGATTAATTTTCCTGTGTTCATTTTTAAAATGAGTTTATACTGAATTATCTGTATTGATCAGGAGACTTTTCTTACCTGATGACAAAAAGGCAGTAAATTCTCACATTTGGGTAGTCTGCCTCCACTTTCCTCTACATTTTTTGCTAGGATATTTGTGGCATATTTCAGAACTGATCCCAAATCTCAAACCAGCCCCTGGAACTAACAGACCATAAATTGTTGGTTAATTTGAGGCTCTCAGATGGCAGACTACACATGAGGGCAAATCTTCACCACTGTATGTTTTCCTTCTAATGTGGTGTGTCCCGCCAAGCTCTCTGATATGATGGCTCAAGCTCCCTGCATCACTGAAGCTCCACAAACTTCCACACCTTCAGTAAATTTGCTCCACTATAAAATACTCTACTTTTAATACAGGAATGAGGTTCTTGCTAGTGTTACATTAAGTGAAACTGAATTGCTCAGGTAAAAAGTAGGTTGTGAATAATAGAAGAACTCTTTCTTTTTTAGTAGTTGTTGGATGAAAAAAAAATAACAATGTGAACAGTATCTGACCTGGTGACTTGCACTGGAATGGAAAGAATCATCTCTTTGGGAAAATGAAAGAGAGAAAGCAAAACCCTAACAAAAAAGGACAGTTTTAGAAGAAAAAGTTAAGAAATGAGGAACTAAGACAGTCAGTGGCCCTGCCTCAGCTGAAGCATGGTCTCTAATGACTCCAGTGTCACATAATCAATTTATGAGCTTTGTTGTATTACATTTGTAGACAATGCAGATGTCATCATTTCCATGTCCCCTGAGAATGGGAAGTATTATCTTATATTCACTCAAGAGTGCAAATGCCAGCAAAATTTGGCCAACATAATTCACACGAAATTAATTTCCGCATAGTTCTACTCAGATATTTTGCCTATCCAATAGCTGCCTCTCATGATGACTTTTTTTCCTGGCAATCTTTGAGAAACCTGTTGAAAGAGTGATGTGATCAGAACTGCAAAATCGGACTTTGGAGCCTGTCAAATTCTGTTTCTTCTGAATGTCTTTCAGTGGTCCATGCCAGCTCTCAAACTAAATTTCTTAATACTCTCAGAAATCACATGTTAAAGGGATTTGTAAACAGGGATTTGCTTTTTCACAGCCCAAACCTACCTCCATAACTGAGATTCAGCTATTTTATGCTTACCCCAATAATAAACTCTGCTGATTTCAATTCCAGAATACACTGGAATGGGGGAACGCACATCTTTTATTTTTTCATAGAGAAACTTGGGCATGAATAAGTAATTAGAGAGCTATTAAGGATTTGCTGTTTTATTTTCATATTTAGTGAAAACCTGTATTTTTAAAGAATTTCAGGAAGCTGTAGGTTTCAATTTTTTCATCAGTCAAGATGCCCAAGTACCATTTTCACAGATAATGTCGTGTATGTATCCAAATTCCTGATCAATACTCCCCTGTCACTCTTTTCTATTCCTGATCGGTCGCATGTTGTTAACTGTCTCTTCCCTTAACAGAATTTATAGTAAGAGATTAGGATTTATATGGTATTAAAAGATAAATAAACTTTTGTCAGGAACAGCTGGTGGTAAATAATGTTCAACTATCTGTGGATTACTGAGACAGCAGAAGTTGTCTTCAGGTCTTTCAGATCTTCTACAAACATTAAGGTTGAACTACACTGAGAGAGGAATAGGAAACTTTTAATCATGAAGAATGCAGCATTCAGTGTTTTGGCAATGATTTGTATAATACATAAAATACACAAATGCTTACAATATGTAATTACACCTATAAAATGTATAATAGTTCATATGGTATAATTTGTATAATATCACTTAATAATAATAAGCACTATAAAGCAGGATGGGGAAAAACTTGGCACATGCTTCAGAAGCAGAGATATTTGGATGATTTGGACTTGAAAATTTGTGCATATGTTATTGGGGAAGCAGGGGTTGTGTTTACCCTCAAATTATATAGAATTCTGATGAATGCCAAACTCTAATCATGAATGAATTAATATTCAAGCAGGAGGTAACTCACGCTTCCCAGATAAACAATTACTGGCTTTCCTGTGGCAGAGGGTAAGGACCTTGAGGAAGGAATTTTGAGTTTAATAACGTCTTTGATATTACCATTATTTGCAAGTCATCACATACCTGCAGAAAGTAATAAATAGTACTGGAAATGATATTTGCATCCAAACATTTTAAGAATATTGCTCTTCCATTCAAGCCAAAAGTTTAATTTACAGACTCTTTAGAAATCTAGTAAAATTTCATAGTTCTGTTTCCTGCTCCCATTTAGGAAATTGAGTTCGAAATTCTCAATCTTAATTGAGGAGTACAAGAAAAACAGTCTCTTACTTTTTGAGCAGATGGGAACCTAAGACAAACCTCGATTTCCATTAAACTTATCAGCTTCTCACACTCGAAAGAAATTTGCAGTATCACAAAATCAGTGTCTGGTTAAAGCCACAGTTTGACTGAATAATGAGGATTGAATTTGGCTGACGTGTTATTTGCATTGGCAATACGGCAGAGGTCTGGCTCAAGGGGACAATTTTGAGTGTACAGAAGGTACAGGGTTTGAGGTACCACAGTAGTAAATTGGGCAGCACTGGAATACGGTGGAATATGGGCTTAACCTCACTATAAATTATGTGCAGAAAGATTCATCCAGCAGAAACTTCCTAGTCTCAAGCTCTGGTCTTGAATGAGTGGCATTAATGAGATTTACTTATACACAAATCAAAATTCCAGAGAAGGGAAAGACTGTTGCACAGATCAGCGAGTGCAAGACGTGGCTCCTCATCTGGAATGAGTATTCTGAAACATTAAACCAGGTAGGCGTTTGACTTTCTGTGAGCCCCAGAACAAAGCACCTCTTGGAAGAAGCTCTCTGAGCACAGGCCTCTGGCCACCGTGATGCTCTTGATCCACAGGTGAGCTCAGGGTTTTCTTGTCTTCAGAGGAGTCTCGTTGAACTCTGACTTAGCAAAGTCAAGAGGTTGAAGTCAGCCTCTTCATTTTGAAAAATTGGCCCCATGGGTTTTTATTCGTATTTTAAGATCTACACAACTGTTTGAAGAAAGAAGAGGTGAGAAGGGCAGAAAACCTTCTTTTTCTAAAGGGTTCTTGTACTTATATCCAAGACTACAACAATAGAAAAGATGAGAGATAGGATGCCCCTGACTGATAAAGCTCTTCCTTTCCTTTAGATGTCTTCCAAGTCATGTAAAAATGAGACCCGCCAATTCTTAATTCTTTGGGACACCTTTTGAACTTGTGGTTTTCAGATCATGAACTCTTAAACAAGAAGTGTTGCAACTAGACTGAAAATTATATTTTGGTGATATCTCTCTATCGTCCCTTTACCATGACTCATAATGTGAATATATTTCTATTACCTTCCTCTTCTTGAAACTATCTTTTCATTTTTTTTTGTTGGTTTTTATTTTAGTTAATGTGGAATATTTAAATGTCATGTTTTCTCCAGTTACTTAATCCTGTTTTATGGAGCTTCTTATAAATGTTATATGATGAATAGCCAACACTTAGGAGCTTGCTTGCAATTTTCTCTCAGGATCCTCCAATCAATGCTACCACAAGCCAATCACGGTGACTGCCTCTGATATCTCTAATTACTTTTTCCTGAGAGCAAGCAGGAAAACCCCATTTCTGTGGTGGAGAAATCCCATCACACCCGCTGTGATCTGGAGACATACCTTCAGTTACCCTCTAAACCTGTCCACTGTGAGAGTGCCTTTCTTAAATGCATTCATTTCTCCATCTTTCACTGGGATAGAAAATATGTATGTAAAGCAGCTGGGAATCAGTTTCCAATTGCACTTTTTGTGCTGCCTGCTTGTTCATTTTTATTAGAATGGACCTATGTGCTGAAGGAATCTCATAGGGCTTGGTACAAGATATGCTACCTAAAGTCTTTTTATTGAAATCCATAGCAAGGGATATAGGTGCCTACAGGGTAAAAGGAAATATTACTTCAGACTTTTTGTGTGCGGCCTTTACCATCATGCATTTTTGCAGAGATTTATGTGTCTTAGATTTTAAATAGTAGTGAAAAGACTTTGTTGTTTGTAATCAGACTTCCTTATTTTAAAAAACAGAAGCTATAAATTCTATTTTACCTATGTAGAGGACATATTTCTTTCCTCTAGAGACAAAATATATGTGCATATTTAATGGGAGAAGGGAGAGAAGGGTCAGATAAAGAATGGTCAGATAAAGAATGAGGTGACACTACTCATGGATGTAGAGAACAAAATGAGATTCTACTGAAACTTAACAAGTGAAAATGCCAAGCTGCACTTGACTTTCCAAAATGTTAAATTGCAATCTTAGAACCAAGTTTCTCAAGTTCCCAGTCTCCTTCACGAGCTGGTTTCCCTTCATGGATTATTGTCCCTGGATACATTATGTCCAGGGCAGTGTGCTGTGAAAATACCAATTACGAGCTGTTGTTGGACTTCTCTGTTGGAAATATGAAATTTTTAGTGGAAAATGCTTACTTTAAGATAGCTGAATGAACCGTCAGATTTCCTCTACATAAGCAAACTGCCCAGCCTGATATTGAAGGACTTTTTGAAAGGAAGACCCTAGGAATGACATTTCGTATGTCAGCCTCAATTTAGGCAAGAGGCTTTATCCAGGCCACAGCCAAGAGAACATCTTGTCTATTCTACACTTTTATGATGACATTATCTTCATTATGCATCTAACTGCTGCTGTTGTTGTTGCTGATGTTGTTTGGACCGACTCAGAATTTTATTTCATAAAACAGGGTATAGTCTATGCAACAGCTTTTATCTTTACCCACATGTGGAAGAATCAATACACATTCCAGCCAAATTCTCCAGGCAATGATTGCAGGTTGCAGTCATACTGGTGGGGAATGAGATTGCTTCCCATATCTGCACATTAGTACATTTTGCAGTAGATACAAGGATTTACATAATAATTTGTAAAAGTCTCTGGATATTAGGAAACCTAAAGGGGTAAAATCCTGAACCTTGTCGCAGACATCTTGTGTACTCCCCTGGTTTAATGGAATCAGGATGTTCTGAACAAAGCTGGTTTTAACTTAGCTGCAAAACAAGGCAGAGTCCTCATCATGCTGGCATAACAAGGTGCCAATTAGATTTAAGTTCTTATTCCATTTTGCTTGTTAGAGATGTTCAATTTTATGTATGCTTCACTAATTAAATGCTTCTCAAACTACTTAACAGATTTATTCATGCCATTCTTACACTTGAACATTGTTTTGGTTTCTCTTAAGAAGTATTGAAACTAAGAACAATGCTCAGATAATCCTGCTGGTCTTCAAATCAGCATATTTAATACATATAATTGTATCATCTTCATGGTGAAATTGGTGCATGGAAATCAACAATCAGAAGAAGAAACCCAAACTCCTCAAACATTCATTTAAAATGTGTTTTCTTGGCATTCCTAAAGGATTTCAGTCAAGTGTCTTCTTGTTTTGGTTTATATTTTAGATGAAAAATATTATAATTTTGAATACGAAAATGTGGCTACAGTGTTTTCTAAATAAAATGTTGCATTTGAAGTAGTGGTTCATTATGCAGCAGAAAAGTCCTAGGGCTGGGAAGAAATGTTAGTGGTGTATTTGAATTTGCATTTTTTGCTTAAAGCCTGAATAAGAAATATTTTCTCTGCTTTTCTAAAAGAGGTACAGTGAAGGTAATGATTTGCACTGGAATAAAAAGTATGTACAATAGCTGAAGAGCTAGTTTAATATTAAACTTCCAGTGCAATTAATTACTGAGGCCTGAATCCAGAGTTAAGACTTTGGTCCCTAAAAGCTGTGAATTGGAGCATCAAACTCTTGAGTGCCCGGCCCTCACAATGAAACCCAGGATGCTCTCTTACACATTCAGGGTTTTCACACAGTGTTTTAAAAGACTTGAGCTAGGGGTTATGGAATTGCAGCCTGGCCCACATAACCTCCTGGGGGGCTGAGCAACAGGGAATACAAAGGGCAGAGTAGGTGTGTAAATTTCCTTCTCCTTGCAAAAGCAGATTATTATTATTTTCTGTCTTTCACAAATCTCGCCTCACTCTCCTGGCTGAACAACAGCTGCACACTGCACCTTGCCTTGTACTAGTACTGCCTTTTTTGATGAACAGCTCGTAGCTCAAGAACTGCAGGTGTCTTGAAAGCTTTCACTGTTTCTGCACATACTGGACATGATGGGTTAGTAAGGTTTTCTGCCAGAGCTTTATAGTCATTTCTAGCTTAGGTTCTTATTAATTACTACAGATCCCATGTCATTTTTAGTTCTGAATTTTCATGGTTCAGGTCTTTCAGCTGCAGAATAATTTATTTTTTAATAGCACTTAATGAAGAGCTCCTGATTCAAACACAGACTTAAGAGAGTTGTAAGACTTCCACAGCTTTTTAATTAAAATGAAAAAAACTTATACTAGCTGTGGGCTACAGGTGTAATATATTCCTGTTGTCTTTAGGTTGTGCCCATGTTAGAACAGAACTGAGAAATGTTGGATCGGTCTAGAGATTCACAGTTGGGTTGCTTTGGGAGGGAGGAAGTGTACATTACTAGCAGGGGCAAGTCTGTAGGAGGCTGTTAACTGTAGACAAAAATCTCTGTGAATAATGATTAATTAGGACCTTGTAAGCAGAAGGGGTACCTTTGACAGCAATGGATAGAAAGTGAGGCTTTGGTCATGGTTCTTATCATATTGAAGGTTTCAGGTTAGCTCATGTTCCTCTCCCTGCCTCCAAGATGCAAATTTAACCACTGTTTTTTCCACAGTCCACTTCCTCTTGTTTATAATAACTCTTTGTCCACTGCTTACTTGTTCTGGCTTTTTTTTTCTGTCTCTCACAATCTATTTTTCTAGCAAACTGTGGTTTCCTTTTACAATTATTTAATTGGTTCTGCTACAGTTAAGTAAATAATCCTTGGACACTGGTTTTACATTCAAACACTGTCCTCACAAAAAGATTGCTACTGTGTACCAGAAAGAAATCCATACTGGACAGAAATTGCAGTGCTGCATGTCATTAGACTTCTTTTTGAAAGGAATTATTTTTTTCATGCTTTATAACATGATAACTGATTCAGATGTGTGGAACCACTTTTGGGTCCTACAAGGTCCGCAGAGTCAGATGTAACACCAAACACTATTCTCTATAATGGGCACAGTTCAGCAATGTATTACAGAGAGGTTTACAGGGGTTTTTTCATGTTCATCATGACTGAGATAGAAAAGATTAATAATTACAACTGCTGGGAAAAAAAGGATAATTATGCAAATTTTAACCTTGTGTTCCTGGAGGGAAAAGCCTTTCCTGACTCAGCACTTTAACAGAAGACAAACAAGGCATTTTCAAAAAGGTCCAGCTAACAGCCTCATCATATAATTCAATGATACCTTCATTATTGCTAGCCAGTCCCTCCAGAAAGACAATCTCTTCTGTTTTACACAGTACTGAGTCTTTATAGTTGAAACTTTCCTTCTCATGTGATTGTTAATAATAAGGGATCATTAGCATATACTTTAATGGAATCAATAGACTATATTCTAGCTAAATAACTCCACGGACTCTGGCCTCCACTGGTGGATTTTTATTCTGATGGCTGTGGATAAAAGCCTCATTGGACGGACCGAGTCCAAAGGCATCATTAATGTGTTATCACATGGGGTCAGGCTTAGCAATGAAAGCTAATGGAACTCTCTCTGAGAGCAGGAGCTCATTTTGTATTAACTTTCACAATATGGACAAAAACCATCTTTCAAAACAATCAGCAGACATCCAGTGTTCCTACCCAGACTTACTCCTTTCGGACTTTTTTTTTCACTGTGTGTGCTGCCTAGATGTGTTTTGCTTAAATGGAAATTTTACAACTGAGAGGACAGAGTGAGATGGCTTAATTTCATTTCTTGAAATGGCAGGTTCTCTTCTATAGCAGCTCTGTAACTCTTGCACAGATTCTTTTTTAAAAGGAGCCATATTTCAAATTCAAGTTCAGTACTACACCAAAATTTATTCTCTGCTTATTATTCCTCTATAAAATGAGTTATTCTTAACTATTTTTAGCATATTTAATCCTTAGTCGGTTTGTCACTGAAGTTAACCCAAATCCATAGCTGCTATTTCATGTCAAGACCTCACAATAATACCTCCACCTTCCTACAATTAAAGTCTGCAGTACTTACCTAAATACTAACTTTAAAAAGGAAGTCACCTGTGGTCTGTGGTTCCACTTCAGAATTTCCTTTGGGGTGTTTTATTTAAATCTGCGGGAGAGCAGATCAGCATGCACAGGGTCACAGCAATGTTGACCTCCTGACTGAGGGCAGGAATAGTAGAGAAAATTCTCTGTAAGTCTGGCAAAAAGGGAGTTCTTCAGCAGTAAGATTAGTCTTTTGTCCTCATTCCTTTAGGTCTTTGGCTAAAAAGATGATGCTCTCTCTCCAGCTGGCTAAAAAAAAAACGGTGTAAGAGTTAGAACTTGATGTAGTGTGACAATAATGGCCTTAGAAAGTAATTTTTGTACTGGTGGGCTGAGACAGACTAAACTCCAGCAGGATGAGCACAAGCCACCTCTGAGCTGGGAAGGAGTTATTCACACCACTGTGCTCCTGGTCAAGAGAAGATTCTGGCTTCCTTTGCCTCCTGCTCTCTGTGATCATGGCAGGGTGGGGACTTCCAGGGAACCAGCTCAGCGAGGCAGCTCTCGGTTTGGAGCTGGATTGCAGCCGGACAGGCCAGATGCTTGAGATCCCTGAACTCTGAGATTTGGGCCATTCCTCTCTGGTTTTTTCAGTGATCTGCCAAAATCAGGCACTGACACAAACATCTCAGTCCTGCATCTTTCCTAAAATCCTGAAAATATGGCTGATTCATTTAAAATATTTGTGCTAAATGCAGAGCAGAGGTCTCAGAAAATCAGGTGCACTCTGCGTATTTAAGAACCTCATCAACTCAGGTTTTGGTGTCTTAACCACCTCTTTTGATTTATGGCTTCATTTTGCCATTGTTTTACTAACCACCTTACTATTTTTGAGCCTGTTTATCAAAAGCAACAGGAAGGCTAGAAGTTTTGATATTTGAAATTAATTTAAAATAGGACATGTTTAGTTGTCCCTCTCTGCCCACAATCCTTTCAGTTCTCCATTTCATTCATTTTTTAATAATGTATATGCAATTACGTCACGTTATGAAAGGCAATAGGAAGAATCCTTGTTATTTTTCCTCTATAATACAAAAAAAACACCCAAACTTGCAGGCAAGAAGAACTAGAATTACAAGTAACTTAGACAATGCATTTTACACCACTGAGGTGTAAAATGTATACAGCCTGAGGTGTTGGTTTCATTAATATCTCATTTTTCTATGGGTTCATTTTTCTTGACAGTGCAAATTAATGTTCTAGCAGTGTTGGGTTCTGATGTATGGCAGGAAAAAATACAAGCAATCAATACAGCTTATAAATATTGAAGTGCTACCATATAGAGCAACAGGAAGCACTGGAATAATAAGAGAAAGAAACTTACCAATATATGTACTATATATATTTGTACTATATATAGTACAAATCCTAATAGTTATCCTGTCTGTGGTTCCTTCTATCAAGCAGCAAACTTGGTTCTGAATAGTTGAAGCACTGTGAGAGGCAGAGCTCAGCACAGGCCGGACTCAGGGCACAGCTGCCTTCACACGGGCACTGTTCATGCGCGTGCTATGGAACAGTGCTGTCACTGACAGTGATGCCAGGATTCTCCTTCCCTCTCTCTGGATACTCTGCCAGTCAGGATCAGGTTTTCCTGATCAGAAAAGCAGCTCGTGTTCACTCCTGGATCAACACATTGGTATTATTACATATCTTATTCCTTTTTCCATATTTCTCTGCCTTTGTGCCTCCCTTTCTCCACCCTAGTCTGGTCCCAGATAAACTGCACAAAGTTCTGCCATGCGAGGGTGGTGAGGCCCAGGCACAGGTTGCCCAGAGAAGCTGTGGCTGTGCCATCCTTGGATGGAGCTCTGAGCAGCCTGGTCTGGTGAAAGGTGTCCCTGCCCAGAGAATTACAGAATTAACATTGAATGTTAAAGGGTTGGAAGAGACTTTAAAGATCATTTAGTCCCAATTCCCCTGCCATGTTCAGGGACATGTCCCACCAGACCAGGTTTCTCAAGGCCTTATCCAACCTGGCCTTGAACACTGCCAGGGTTGGGGCATCCATGGCAGGGAGAGTGGAATGAGATGGTCTTTAAGGTCCCTTCCAACCCAAACCATTCTAAGATTTTGTGATTCTGTGAAACAACCTGTCCTAACTACTTTTGTCCCCATTGCTACTTCCATACCCACATCTGGTATTTCTGGGATGGCTACCTCACTAAGCTGATCTTGCATAGTATTGATGCCATAATGATTTTTGCTTTTTCATATATTCCTCTAATATCCCCCTTCATATACACTTTTATGCAGCCTTTCTGTACCCTCAGTGCTTTTAGCCCACATACTTGTAATTCCCTAAGTTCGATAACGAGCTTAGACCCAAAGTTCTGTTAAGCCAAGAGACCAAACATTTTAGAAACTTTGTAGTTAGGGGGTCAGCGAGCCCCAGACCCAAGGTCTTCTCCAGAACATATTCTGTAAACTAAGATAGATCTATGCAGAGGGGGGTCACTCCTTACGTGGGGGCTCCTCCTGAGCCTCCCATTGGAAAATCTGTGATAAATACGCTAATATGTAAAGTCTAAAATTGTATAAGCAAACGATCGCGGGGGGGCTTTTCTGTGTTTTCTCCGGTGTGCATTTTCCAACGTGCATTCCGTGCCTCGGTGCAGGGGGAGGCAGTATTGCGGGGTGCTCCTGCCTGGATCTAAGGATCCTTAATAAACTCTGAGGTAAAATCCCTTTTTCCCCTCTAACAGGGGGAAATTTGGCTTTTAATTCTAAGCCCAGGATAAGGCATCAGATCAACTAATGTGGTTACCTAGATTATCATATAAGGCTTTATTCCTAGAAAGATCCGAAATACTCCCCTCCCATTATCTATGGAGTTTGACCGTTTACTGCCATAACTTCCTCTCTCATCTCCTCTGAGGTGCTGTCATCCTTCACAACACCTTCTGCAACTTCTGTCAGCATCTTGCATTATCCTGAGATAATTCTGTATGTCACATCCAGCAATTTCTTTGTCATATCGGGTAGTTTACCATGCCCATGTGCCATCCCTGACAATGTGAATAAATTAGGGGAAGCAAACCAGGTTATCCCTGATGAGATAAGAGATGTAGAGCAGCCTGGGAATGGGTCCAAGGGCTGGTGCTGATACGTTTCTCCAGACACACACACAGGATACATTCAGTGCCTCACAAACCTTGGAGCCATGTAACCTTCCACTCACACATCTTGCCCTTCCTGGGAAAAGCATCTCTCGAACCCAAGGTCCAGCCCAGGAAGCCATTTCCAAGCTTCTCAGAAAAGCATTTCTTGATATGTGAGTAGGGAAACCTCTGCTCTGGGCTTAGAAGGAAAAGCAAAACTGCATAATTCAAAGAGAAATGTCTGATGAGAAGGTTAGTGAATAAACAGATAATAAGATGCAGTTATGTACTTTTCAGTATCTCTCCTGCAGTACATGTGCCTGCTTCCTGCCAGATGCTGATAACTCAGGATTTAGCCACAAGTTTCTATTGAAGAATTCCTCTTTTAAGTGATTTGCCTTCAGACTAACTTTGTAACATTATCACCATTTCTCTTCTTTTTTTCTTTTTTTTTTTTGAGGAATGGATGTGAACTTGAGGCTCCCATATAAAATTCTTGTAAACTGCAAGCTTGACAACCAGTTTTTATTTGCAGTGTGTTTTATCTAAAACATGAAAAATGGAAAAGTCTTCAGGCTTTTTTAAAAGCAGGAGGAAAATTTAATGACTGATCATTGACTCTGCAAGATGACTTCTGCATCACTGCTGAGAATTTCCAATCATGCAACTGAAAAACTCTCGGCAAAGCTCTGACCTGCAGCTTTACAGACCAGATGGTTTGTTGTCAGGAGATGCTGAGGCTTCCTTCCTCGAGATGTAGGTCTGCTGTCACTCAAAAGCAAAGAGATGGTGCAGAGCATTTTTCCCTGAGACAGCTTCCCAAAAGGTCTCCCAGAGCTCCCTGTCACTCTCTCTCGGTGTTCAGCCTCTTGCTGGAGTGGGTGAACAAATGCAGCAGATGAGAATATTGCAGCCATAAACTAGAAACCACTATTTCGCTCTTTACATACCGTCATTTTTTCCAGGAATAATTTGTTTACATTTACATTTATATGATATTGAAAAATATCAAATAATATAGTTCCTAAAGTTATTCTATTCTTCTCCCTTAGAAATAAGCAGTAATTGCACTTCCAGCCAGCTTCCAAGGAATTGATGCCAATAATGTAAGCAGCTGTATTTTTACATTTTGTTTAATAAAATTGCTTTTATGTAAAGGTCTGCTATTAAACACTTGATAGCTTTGCACGAAAAAACAAATCTCTGGTATGGAAAGGCAATTATAATTTGAAGAATTATTGCCATAAACTTTAATGCTTTTCAATTTCAATCTATTGTAAGGCAAGAATTTCTCTAGAGCAGTTGTATTCAATGTTCCATCGTAAAAAAGACTAATGGAATAAAAAATACTGGGCGATGTATGGAATTTTATGACAGAAAGGCAAAACCCCCTCAAATTTTTCTCTCTGTAGTCATCTCTCCCTGTAGTCTTATTAGTTCTCATGAAAAATATCTCAGAAAGTGCCTATAAGCCCAAATTATTATGTACCTGTTTGCATAACTTGTTGATAGAAGCTGAATATCTAAACATTCTTTATGCCTTGGCCTTGCTGCTAATTCATTTTGCCACTGCTGTCCCTAGATTTATGTGTTTTAGCTAAAGTCTTTTGCTAGACACTGGAGAGAAGTATCACAGGAGGTGATCTACCCTTCTTCTCTCTTTTGGCATTAGATACTCAGGTAAAAATTCTGTTTCATTCCTGGGTGACTGAGATCAGGGGAAGTCCTATTCTGGATAATTAATTTCATAGAGAATCACACCTTCAATGATCTTGACATCATAAGTATTGTTCAAGTCTTACACAGCACTGAGATAAGGCAGTGGATTCATTAAATCAGTGTGAAAGTGGGTTTAGATTGATTTTGGAAAGAAATTCTGTGAGGGTGCTGAGGCCCTGGCACAGGGTGCCCAGAGAAGCTGTGGCTGCCCCATCCCTGGAAGTGGCCAAGCCCAGGTTGGACAGGGCTTGGAGCAGCCTGGGATAGTGGAAGGTGTCCTGTGGCAGTGGGGTTGGAACTGTGTGATCTCTATGGTTTCTCCCAGCCCAAACCACTCCACGATTCTGTGATTTTACGGAAGAGGGAGTGAACATCATGCAGCTGTGTTTTGGGAAGGCAGACAGGCCCCGGCTGTTTTGTTCTGCTTAAAATCTACAAACCACTCGCCCTGGGGGCCCTGAGGGACAAAGGGCAGCTTGAAGCGCATGAATTCCACAGACTGTGCAAGGTGTTGAGGCACTGCTCCAAACCCAGCAGCATCCCAGGGATGCAGAGGGGCTCTGTGCTCATCTCCTGCACAGAGCGCAGCCATACAGACAAAGATTTGGTGGTAGCAGCTGACTTCAAGGTGCCACACCTCACCTATTTTTGACCTGCTGACAAAAAGAGCAGCGGGTAACTCCATCAAAGCAACTGCTGGGCTAGAGATCACTGTCTCAGACAGCCAGAGGGAGATTTTGTTTGCAAAAAATCTGTTACTGTTACTTAGAAGTTAAAACTAAGTGATCAAAAGATCTCATGTTTCACGTCCTTCTAGAGGTGGATCACAGTCCAAAGCCTTCCGGTTATAAAGCTTCACTTAAACAATGGGCTAAAAAAAGGGAAGAAGTGACAAATTTGAAGATTCTCCTGACTCCAGTGATGATAAACCATCTGATCTGCTGCAATTCATCAGAGCAGTTGAGCACATTGTTATGTTTAAGCTCTCAGGCTGGCAGAGTGATTTCAATTGAAGATGTATTTTATTAAATACACCAAGTTAAGTGCTTTGCTGGCTCCCAGCTTGACACAAATGCCTCTTGAAATGACTGTCAGGGTATTTGGTAAAAGAAATCAGTGACTAAAGTCGTATAAACTGAAGTCTCCAGGATGCCAAAATAAGATGTAGTGACCATGAACATTCTGTTCTTGGGAATTCATCTTCAAGTTTAAAAAAAAAAAAGTATTTTCATTATAGTTACACTATCTTGGTTTGAAATCACTATCACTATCTGCTGATATATAGGCAAATTAAAAAAATATAGTAAAATTACATTATTTAGGAGTTTTGTTGTGTTTGTTGTTATCATTATTGTTGTTTTTTGCTTGTTTGGAGGATTTCTTGTTGGTTTTTTTTTACATTTGGACCATCACAATAACTTTTCAAATACAAGCCAAAGAGAAGAAATACTATTTTTCTCTTCAGCTGTGCTGAGTTTGAGTAACTATCCATTTTAGTTACATACAGATGAGTAAATATTTTCAAAAGTTAATTTATCTGAAGAGGATAAGTTATTCCAACTACTTGTTAGAGAAGTAGGTAGAAAATTGATATTAAAAATTTATAATAAATATTAAAAATGTCATGGTGCTTTATGCTGCTGCTGTAAAAAATTGTTCTAAAAATTAAGTTCCATTTAAAATATAAAATAAATAGAAGGGTTAATACAATACAGAATTCAAAATTAAATATTTGATTTGGGGATGAAAAGCAAGTTAGAGTTTATTTTAATTAACCTAGGGATGTTTGTTGTAAGCAAACCCATTCCACTTCTCTCTGTCTCACAATGCAGAAAAAGCCTTTCCTTGTGTCCTGTATTTGATTTTTACCTCAGGAAAGCCACACTCTGAGCTCTGTAACTGAACACAACACAAGAGAGCAGGTGCAAATATGAAGAGGAAATAGGCCAGTGATTTGTCTAATAATCCTAAAAGAAGGTCTATTTTGGAGGCTAATGTAGGTAAAGGAGCCTCCAGGAAATCGCAGAACGGTGATTGTGCTACCTAAGAGCCCAGTGGTGAATGCATCTGAGGGGATGCAGTAGAGATTAGTGATTTTTCTGCCTCTGGTGAAGACGGTTTGGTTTAACCATTTTTTCCCCAGTTTGAAACATAAGCCTTTTCTGGGGGATTGGCCACAATGCTTGTGAGGTTCAAAAGGAATGGGCAAACAAAACATCAGGGAAAGCATCCAGTGTTTTCAGACCTATTTTCTAGTACACTTTCCAGAGGGGAAGAGTGCACAGTGCAGGAGGGGTTGGAGACTCTCTGGGTTGTTCTGTGTCCCCAAACCTGGGAGTAGATGACTAAATTGTACAAAGAATTTCAGGTCACTCGGGAGCTCTGTTTCTGATTCCTCTTTTCCAGATTGTGTGCTGGTGCTCATAACAGGTGCTAAAGTACTCAGCTGATGACTGGCAACACCTTGTTTCTCTAAATAAATAACCAAATTGACCTTTTTTGGGAAAGCAATGGAAGCTCTTACCTTTTACTTTCAGACTTGCTTGTTTTTCCCAGATGTAAAATGTTAAACTTGGCACAAGTACCCAATTTGGAACTCCCTTAAATTCAGTTAAGCTCAATTAATTTGAGGCAAGTTCATGGGTCTGTTTTCCACATATGGCACATTTGTAGGTTGAATGAGGTTACCCAGTTGGGAGGAACTTCGTGACTGACACCCTGATAATTTTATGTTCATGATATAAGTAATGAGTGTGGAAAGATTCATATGGAGGGATCTTGGCTAAGTCAGCTTAGGCAGTGAAATACAACAAGTGAAAGGGAAAGCAGTCTGATCCCTGATTTTCATGGAACTAACAACCCATCGCTTCAGTTCACCTGGGACTTCGCGTCTCAGCACTCCGGAAAACTCAGCATGATTTCAGAAAGGGATGTCTGACTGCAGTCCAAGCAATAATTGGAAGAGATTTGTCTGATGTTCACTCAAAAATGGAGTTTTGGGTCCAAATTATTTGTCTCTAAGCACAGTAATAAATTTTGAGTTTAAACACATACAGACTTTTTTTTTTTTCCCCTAAAGAAGTGACAGCTCTAACAAGGAAATAACATGAGTATTTTTTGGCTGGCTTGAGTCTCATAATAATTCCCACAAACATCTCTGCTATTTTCAAATACTGAACTTTTGGCATTGTGTAAGACCTATGATTCTGACCTAGGGACTTTGTAATAATCCAGCAGCCCAGATTAGCTCAGTTTTAGAAAAAGCTGTGGTAAGCTTTAAGAGGTTGTTTGCCATGACCCTGGGGTGGTGACCACCGGCAGGCTTTGAGCTGGGGGTCCTTGGCAGGTGAATCCCTTTGCACCTAATTGTGCTACACAGCCTCAAGTTTTAGGTTTTTTTTTTTTATTCTCCCTCTCTGCAGCTGACCTGCAAACTTGCATTTTAGCTGCTAGCAGAATACTGGACTATGTTTCAAGATGCTGGACTGAGTTTAGACAACAATTTTTAGGCCCAGGCACCATTTGGGGATACAGCATATAGCACAGAGCATCAGCTGAGAACAAGAGCCTCTTCTGCAGTGACCATTCAGACTGTTATCACAGTAGCCCTTAAATACTTATTTTTTTTAAATCAAAAAATATTGTTGTTTATATGCAGCTTTTGGCAGCTTTAATCTGAAGTGCCAGACTCAGCCATTGCATTTTGTAGCATTCAGTGGAATTGCGTAAAATTCAAATCAATAAAAACTAGCATGGTGTGATACTTGTGGTGTTTAGTAAACAAAGCAGATGAGATTGACCTGACTGAAAGCTGTGATCAGCACAAACTTGCTGAATACGAAATGTGGCGTTGATTTGTGGCACAGCTGAGCTGTATGTGCATTTATCCAGCTACTCTGGGAAGATCTAATAGTTATTAATATTTACATGATCCAGTCTCAGGTGTAAAGCCCAGTATCACTTGTTTGTAAAGTCTTCACCTTTGTCCCCATGTTTAAAAAATGAAAATAAAAATGGGATACACTGAGATCCTCTCAGATATTACTGCTTTGCTCAAAACTTATTGGATTCCCTGACCTGCTCTTTCCACTTATACATTCCCTAAAGAGAAAAACAGGGTAACAGAAATAAATTTTTAAAAGCTAATAAATGGAAGATGGGCTTTTAGCAGGTTTTGGGTGGAAAAGCATTACAGCAAAAGTCCTGTTAATTAACCTTTTCAGGCATGGGTATTACAGAGAAAACTCCATCAGGTTTACTTGGTTTTCTCTCTCTCTCTCTTTTAAGTAACCAAAAAAATACAGAATGTAGATACAGGAGGGAGCAAATCTTTGGCACAAGAAATACAACATTTGGCTAATTAAATGTCTGTTTGTTTTCCCTGGTATTAAATTCTAATTCTTGTCATTTAGGAAAAAACAGCTGTGGAGAAGGAAAAGAGGATACAGCTCCAGCTCATGGAGATTGGCAACCTAAGACATCTCATGCCTTGCAGAGTCCATGGAAGTGTTTATTTCCTATCCAGAGCTGGGACTAAGGGACTTGATGAAGTGTCTGACAGAGGAAAAGTGTTAATTGATGTTGCATGGGAAGATAAGTGTCATTATATCAGTTTTACAGGTGGGGACCTGTGGCAGAGTTGTGATGCAGTTCCTGTATCAGGTCAGTGGCAAACAGCTTCCTTCACTCCCATCTATAAATCTCGCTGAATTATCCAAATTCTGCTAATGAATGTATTATTAACTAAAGTACAACACCAGCTGATTCTCCAGGGCATTTGCTATGAAATGGTGTTTTAGCCCAGATGCACTTGCTAAGCCTGTGGGATTGTCACTTAGTGTAAAAATAAAATTAAATTCTGCCATGAATTCTGAGGAATATATTCCAGACTGTCCTTAAATTAAGGTGGCCAAATATGAGCCCAGTTTGAACTGTTTTCTACTGGGTTTTGTTCTGGATATTTTTTTTTTTCTTTCTGAAGATCAGAGTATACTCCTTTACATGTCCTCTAAAGCTCTTGCTTAGGTAAATTTTTAACCTGCATACTGGTAATAAAGGTAAGAAATGGCATAGGAATAGAACTTGTTTTCTTCCAAAGTTCCAGGAAAGTAACCAAGAGACAAACCCAAGTTCTCAGGCTGATCCAAAATAAGGCTCAAATGACTCTGGGGGAGATCTAAGCAATGACCTTTAAAACATCTGTGATCTATCACCCCTACAGGATTTAAACTCTGTATTTTCTGAGTGATTTTTTGAATTTTATGTAAAAGCAGAAATGCCTTAATTTTGTAAAGACCAAATATTTCATAAATGGCTTTGGTATAAAAAGATTTCAAATCATTTATAAACTCAGAGGTTTTGATTTACTTAACTATTCCAAGTGGAGACAATATATTTTTTTATTATTAGGATATCTGCACTATTAAAAAAGTGTGATACATTTTCTTAGCAATGATAATTATCTTTCAGCACACAGCTCTCCAGGCTCCAATGTACACAGAAAATGAAATTTGGATGATTATAATGTTGCCATAGTATGGTATTAAAGGATTGATGGTAAAATCTGAAAATTTTTAACATCCTAGGAGGAAAACTTCTGTCAACGTCTACTTAAATGTACATCAATTTACATAAATTTGGGTGAAGGATGTCAGAGATAAAAATAGAGCAGGAGGGAAGATGGATAACGGGGGGTCTGAGCCACCACTACTGTCAGTGAGCAACCTTTTGACCATGGATATTTCTCTTTATTTTCTTTTTTATCCATTTTTGCCTGATCTGATAGATCCTTCCAGTTCACTGACAGGTGGCAACATTTAGTCTTGTTCATCCATTTCTACATCAGCCATGATTTTGTGGGGTTATCCAGAATGGCAGTGGGGGATCATCCTGCTCAGTTGGGAAGATTTAGACGGAAGAGAGGCCTCCTGACTGGATGTTATCAGTAAATCTGGATGTCTTCTGCAGGTTGTTTCTGCTCAATCCCCTGAAACAAGAAAATGGATTTGTCACTAATCAGGTCAGCAAAATGGAAGAGAGATTCATTAAAAGATAATGTGGCAGGATGGAGCTAACAGAAAACAAGGACAAAATGAATGTTGTAAGGTATTATCTTATGAGACACGGGAGGTTTTTACAAAACATTCTATGTTAAGATATTCTCCCACCACCTATTTTTGTCTCTGTGCTTTTGAAATCAAGCTCCATTAAGTTTTCATGAATCTTAGGACAAATGCTGAGTTCTGCCGGGAACTGTTACCTGGCAAATGGTGTGTAAAAAAAAGAGTAGAAATCTGGACAGGGATAATTACTTACTACAGCATATCACAGTTTGTTAATTTATGAGAGAGTTTTGGTCCTCTATCCAGAGTTAGCTTATACCACCTCTCCAACTGAAATCAGCTCAGTGTTAAAGTTTTTTTTCTTTTTCCTTATGAAGGGATGAGGCTGGACCTTTGTTAGTTACTTAGAAACACACAGGAAAATTACATTTGAAATTTAAGTATGCTTACAGCAGCACTATTTGAAATATACAAAAGGAAATTCAGTTTTGCTGCCCTCGTCATGCAGTTCTGCCAGGCTGCAGCTTTGATCAAGTTACCTCTGTGACAAACATTTTGCATGAGATCCTGAGACAGGTAGTTAGAATAGGGAACATCCCCAAAATGCCACAGAAAAGAAACGATTCTCTGTTAAGTGTGATACAGGACATCTCAAATGTGGCTTCAGATGACTAAATAGCAGATAAATCCCTACTGTGTCCCCTCAGAGAAGGTAAGGTACTTATAATGGTGTTGGAAATGGTTTTGACAGCGTGAACACACTGCCCACAAAGTAAATGCATGGACCGTAGGCTTAGTGCTTACAACTAATTTTGACTATCTTTTCATTGTTTCCAGCCTGTGAGACTTTTCAAATGGGTTTCCAGCATAAACGCTGCTTTCTAAAATCTGAACATACTTTGAGAAAAAAAATAGCTTTTGTAGATATTTTGCTTTTAACTTGAGGGTGATACTGTGGAAGTCTCTGTTCTGATATTTCTGCAATTAAATGTTTATTTTCTTCTGTTTTGTAAACTTAATTTATTTTCTGTGTGTAACATGAAAATATGGAAATGTTAGTCAAATGTTTTAACTGACTGACACTTTAAAAAAGTACTTTGAGATCTTAAATGAAAGAGTCGTGGATAAATTGCTCCTTTCCCAGTTATGGATTCTGCTTCCTGTCCAGTCCTACTGACTCTTATCTCACAGCTGTCTTCTAGTTCTTCATCTCTGTGACTGGTTTGGACCAGGACCAGCTGTCTCTCTTGAAGTTGCTAAACCAGCAACAAGCCAACAAGTTAAAAAAGAGAAAAAGAGAGAAAAAAAATTAATTAGACACAGTGCTTTTCTACATTGACTTTCTAACTAAGGTATTATAGTAAAAGTCTGGATCTACATTAGCATGAATAAAACATCAGGCGAGGGAAAACAGATTGAATAATTTGATTTTCCAGTTCCTCAGGTGCATGTCCTTTTATTGTTTGAAAAATTATATTATTCTCTCCTCTCATGAGGAAGTTGCACAGAGAAGTCCATCTGTGCATCAGAAACCAACTCCAAGCCCTGTTGCCAACACAAGAAACTCATTATCCTCTGCCTAAGACCGATTCACCTCACACAGCCAAGAAAACTCTGAAGTAGGAGGGCACAAAGAGTGCCTTACACCCTGAACAACAAAAAATGCCACGTTATTTTTTAAAGGGAAGGATGAACCCTCTGTGTGATCCAGTGCACTGCAAAGTGAACACCTCCATGAGCTGCACTGAAAGGAGGACCTGAGAAGAGAACAGGGCATTCAGTTTGGTTATTCTGATGGATGTTAGCTATGGCTGCATCTTTCCACTGCTAAGAGCCAAACCTGGCAGTTCCCTGGCTTGGCTGTGACCTGTTCCTCTTGTTTCTCTCTAATCTATGGTGATTTTGTTGCTATAAGGGGCTTTGCTTGTTTCCCTTGTGCCACTGGTTCTCTTTCAACAGCTTCTTCAAACACCCTGCACTCTCCTTTACAAGCTGCCACACTGACATCCTTTACATGAACATCCCACAGCTCTGCAGCTGCTGGTATCAGAAAGGGAAAAAATAACTCAAAACCCCCCCAAAGATAGGAAATTCCCTTCATCCCCTTCCTGCTGTGAGATATGTGATTCTCTTCCACTCTTCTGATGCTCACACAGGGCATCACTCACAAGATTTGCCAAAGGTTCTAAATATAGAAGGCAACAATACTTTAATAATAAGGCATTTTCTCTAGTAAAAATAGGCACAACAAGTGATACAGCAACTATTTGTTCAAACAACACACGGCATGTTTCTTTGTAATGAAAGTAATTAATCATTATAACACTTACTTGAATCCTCCAGCAATGGCCTTTGCTAAAATTAAAACTGAAAAACTATAGAGACAAATGTAGAAACATATGTATATGAGATGCAAATCAAAGAATGGATTGGAAGATAAGTTGTTCAGTGAAGAATTGGAAAGTCTTGATCTTCTGGTTTTTTTGTCCCAAACTGCTGTACTCAGCCTGTGCTCTGTGGAGCTGTGGAGCATTAGCTAGCAATCAGCAGCAGGTAAATAAGAAAAATATGTTATTAATAGTTTGAAATTGCTACAAGGGAAACTTCATCTGTGCTGAAAAATACACAGGCGGTGTGTAAATCTGTGACTGGAAAATGCTGGAGACACATGCTGGAAATGGCTCCTTCTGCCATCTCACTTGTTTTCTGAATAATTCCATCTATTGAAAAAAAACCCACAAACCAACAAAGAAACTAAATTAAAATCTCAAACTTCATTCAAAACAGGACCTGTCCCTTAGCTGCAGCAGAAAGATTGAAAATATCAACCGAGTGGAATTCAAAAATCAAAGGGCAAATGGTATTTTTGCTTTCCGCTTTAAGTCCTTTGAGTCTACTAACCCAAGTTAGTTGCCATTAATTCATTTTCCAGAACTAGACAAGCAGGCTTTCCATCCAGCCAGTAACACATATTTTATAATTTTTATTACTATATCAAAGTCAAATTTGATATAGTAATAGCAGCCAATTTGATATAGTAATAGCAGCCATTGCACAACTTGATATGTAACACCTCGTCGTAGTCTGTATCTGCAGAAAGAGTTTTTTCCCCTTCTTCCCTCCCAATGAGAAAAAAGTCTACAGAAGTTTAATATCCCCTCTTCCTCCTTCTTCCCCCACTTTATATCCTGAGCATGATGCTGTAAAGTCTGGAATATCCCTTTGGTCAGTTTGGGTCACCTGTCCTGGCTGTCTCCTCCCACCCTCCCAGGCACCCCCAGCCCCTCCCCAGCCTGGCCTTGGCTCTGTGAGCCCTGCTCAGCAATAACAAAAACGTCTCTGTATCATCAACCCTGTGTTCAGCACAAACCCAAAACACAGCCCCACACCATCCACTGGGAGTGCAGTTAACTCTCCCCAGCTAAAATCAGCGCATTCAATAGAACAGTTTGGTGGTAGCTTTTATTGCCTTGTTTATTTTTTTTCCCATCTCACAGTTTTTCACAGAGATAAGGAAGGAGCTTACTGTGCTTTGCACACACAAACACAGCCAAATATTTTGGTTCTTCTCCCAGAACTGAATCCCCAGCACTGCTGTGAAGCAGCTGGGAGCTGGAAGTGCAATCTTGGTACTGGTGTACCACGAAGAATACAAAGTAGCCCAGCTTGGGTTTTCAGATTCCTGGAGCTGCTCTGAGTAACTCCCAATCCAGGGCAGGTTTTTGCCTGCTGAGGGGCTCATTATTGCAGTAACCTTTTCTGTCCTACAAAACTTCAGCTCTGCTCCTTCTTTTGTACTTCTCTCTGCTTTGCCTCACTCCTGTCTTAATCTCCCTCTTTGTCTCCCTAATTTTTTTTGCATTATTTCTGCTTTATTTTCTTTTTGTCCTTAAAGCCTTCTGCAGACAAAATGACAATTTACACTAAATATAGGTGTTCCTAAATTCTATAGGAAAGGGTGTGGGCACAGGCACTAGGGAGGGTCGAGGATTGTAGATGAATATCTTCTCCTTGACTCCAGTTTAAGCTCTGACTGTATTTGTATTCAGAGCTGGTACAAACAGGGAAGGAAGACCTCCCATACCCAGTCTCAGATAAAATGACAGATGACAGAGATAATTAAATGAAAGTATCAAAATTCAGTTATGTCCATTTATATATTTTAACATAAACGTAGACTACTGCACATACTGTTTCACAATCTTTATAATACACCAAATGTCTTACATTAAATATTAAAGAAAAATTATCTTCCCTCTGACCTCCATACTGCCTGTAAAGCCATAACCTAGTATGCTTATGTTATTTGTAACTGTTGCCTGCAATTCAAATGCAGATACTATCTAATTTCTCTTTTCTTGCTGACTTTCGAAAGTGCTCATTACTGCACAGATGTGGAAAGTTAATTCAGGATGAACATATTTGATGATATATTTCAGTATCATCACTATCTCAGTGTCACAGTTCTAAATACACAGCAGCGACCACCTACACATCCTCAGCCTACAGATGTTGATGACCACAACTGGAGAAAGTGGAATGGGAAGAGATGAATGGGACAGGAAGGATGCCTGTGACCTTTATGCCTCACATGCAAAATCTTTTAAGAATCTATTGTACAGAAAGAGGAAAAAAACCCAGTGAGCTCGAGGATGCGAACATCGAGAACCTTTGTTTTCATTCCTGTACTGCAGCTGGCACTCCAGATGCAAACCTTCTGTTTGCACACTTGTATTTGAGATGCCCAACATGCTGTCTGGAAAGACAGTGCTTCTCTGCCTTGCAAGAAGAAAAAAAAATACGATAAGTGAAAAGTTCAAATCCAAGTCACAGCAGCCAAAAAAATCCCGCTTCTTATCTAAAAGTAAAAAGCCTATCAAAGCCAGGAAGAGGTCCTGCACAAGAGGTTTTACAATCTGAATAGAAATAAGAAATAGAAAAAACTCTTTTCCAGCCTTCCAAACTGTTGCATCTCCATTATGTATTTTCTCTGACCTTGACAACTTGGGTCTGGTTTTGTTCAGCTCACCTTTTTGTTTTGGCCTTTGAACACTACTCTGTACATTTCCTCATGTGTGTCTGGTGCATCTGATAAGCCCTTTATCTCAAACCGTTTAATTATCATCATTCTTCTGCTCCCTGTGATTAGGTATTCAGAAATTGATTCCCACTTTTGTCCTGCCCATTGCATAAACATCCATTTCCAGCCTATTCAGTTTGCAGTTAGGTTTTTCATGATTTTTCCTTGGGAAAAATGCTGGGAAGAAACCATCTTTTCTTTCCCTTGTCCCAGGTCAAAATCTCCTTTGAGACTTCCTTTTGCCCTGATACTTCTGAGAAATGTTGGTGGAGGTCCTGATGTACGAGAAGTCCTGCCTCCCTTGCAGAACAATAAAAAACATCAATATTTCCCTGTACTGCCCGATCTGTGTCACAGCCGCTTCTTTCCTCCAGTCTCCTATAGAGATTAAAGTCTGCTTTAGATCTACATTTAAAAGTTCTTAAAGTCAGATCCTGACTTGTATGAAAGGTCATAAGTGTCACCACAGAAATTATGAGGATAGATAAAAAGGTGTTGCTATCTCACTCTTACAGAGAGTTAAATCAGGAAGACAGCAAGTAACACATCAGCGGCAGAGCTGCAACTTAGCCCCCATCTTCTGAATTCCAAAATGGGCTTTCTGTACTAAAACAGCTTTTCTTGCTTACTAAATATGCATTGGAACTGTGCATTACCTCTCTCTATGTTATGTAGTTTGTGATTAGCCTCAAGTCACGTTATGGGACTTTCATTGTCATTCCTTTCTGCCAGCGCAGAGGTCTTTCTATTTAACCCTTTGCCCATGCTGCCTTTAAGCAAATGGTGTTGTTCTGCCACTTTGCAGAGTCCTACATTTATCATTCCAGGAGTCAAAGGCAAAAGTAAACAACTTACTCCTTTAATCAATATGATGGCCAATTTTATTTATCCCACAGTCCCCTTCGCTCTCCCTGCAGTTCTCTTCATGCTCTCAGAAACACTGAACTTCTAGGGATTTTTTTACCCATTTACTCTTCACTTTCCAGTGCCCTTCCTTCTTTGCTTGTAACAAAGACAGATGTGTGTTGAGTTCTGTGAAGCTGCTCAAATTCAGGTGTATGGTCTTTTTTATCTGTGTATTTTATTTTATTCACAGCTACTGAGGTGTCAATATGAGCAATGGCAGAATCTAACGTAGGCTGTCTTGGTCTTACAGGACTTTAGCAAACTATATATAGTGGCAAACTTTAGTATTTCCAATTTGCCAATAAGCTAAGTTTATCTGAAGAAGTTTGGATTGGAATTTAATATTATTATAATTGTTAATATGCATACTACAGACCTCAAATCATACTAAGAATTTTTTTAATAAGAAAAACTTTCTGGCTGTCAATGATGAACTGTACCTACTCTGTGTTATTGTAAGACCTGCTTAAGATTTATAACATCTGTGAATGGATGAATTTTGTTACGTTTTTTTAATAACAGGATAGATGAGGCAGAAGGCAGTTAGCCAGCACTTCTTGATGTTCCTGCTTAGTAGGTTCTGTGTGCCCTGAGACCTCACCACCTGATTTTATCTTTGGAACTGTTGCAGTACCTATGCCCCATGGAGACTAATGCACACTGAGAGAATCATACCACTGATTAAAGGGTCTGAAAACACATTTAGATATCTACCTTCGGGGGCTGAATTTTATCGAGAACAACATGTTCTTTGCAAGCTGTGTTTCAGTGCCCAGGATGTCACATCCCACTGGCACTCAGCTGGTGTAAACTGGAAGGGTCCATTAAGTTCCCAACGGGGAGTTAAGCATTACCAAAGTGTGAGCTCTTGGAAATGATGCAGCTCAGGAGGGCTGTCCACTTGAGTGTGAAAGTGCAGGTTTTTTTGGCGATAGCAGGAGTGCTGGCAATTCAGCACTGTCAATTTCAAACTTGGATGGTGGTTTCCTGTCTAGTATGTCTGCCCAAGATATGAAAGATTATAATCATCCTCAGCTCCTTTAGTACCAACCTGATGTGACCATTTTATAGGCATTCAGAGGTGTCTGTTCTTTCTGGGGGGGTTGCTGCTGCCTGTGGTGATGCAGAGCATTTCTCTCTGGAGTTTGAAGTCACGTGGAACCACCAGAGCTGAGTGCATACACAAATCCTCATAAATTAACTTTATTGCACTTGGTGTAGCTTACTAGTACTGGCTAGGTTGGCTCCCATATCAAACACTTACGCAGGGCATAAAACAGCTGTAAAGAGAAACTTCAGTGAGCATTTCAGATATAAATATCTGCTTCCATCTAATCTTAAGTGAAAAGACTCCCACAACAGATATCTAGAAGTTTGGCTTTTAAGTTGCATTAAATGCAAAATTTCTTTACTGATCTTAATGGTGCCTTGAATGAGAAAAATAAATTAGATCAACTGGTGCTTTGATTATCTTTTTTTTTATTATTTAATGAATCCTGTACCAGCTGAGGCTGCTAAATTCTATTGCAAAGTTTGTCCAATAGGCATTCCATGCAATCTTTTCATTGTTTGGATTTCCAGAAGCAATAGCACCTATTAAAGGTAATTTGTTCCACTGTTGTCTTTTAAGTTCCAATTCTTACACTATAGCCAATAATCCTAGATATTCGTTAAGGCATATTATTTTCATAATTTAAAACTGGGCAGTGCAACAGAAAAATCTTTCTTGTGGAGAGTCACCAGCAAAAACTTTGCCAAAATTATATATGCAATAAATGATATAAACAAATCAAAGAATTTCTGTTGAAGAAACTGAGTAAAAAAATTTTGAGTGGCAGGAATTCTTCTCTTACATAAGGTGATGCTTTGCTTGTCTTCATTGTAGGTTGATGAGATCTGCCTTAAACACAGAGGGATACAGATAATTCCATGAGTTATGAATTGAATATGAGCCAGCAGTACGGGGAGTGATGAGAGAGCACCAGTGAGAGAGCAGCTGTTGGCATGTGTGAATTTGCATGGTTTACATATCAATCTGGCTGATGCTGATCCAGTTCTGGGTTGTCCGTGCTGACATTGCTGAACGGAAAATGGTTTCATCCACACAAATCAACTTTGCTTGCTGCCCAAGACATGGTTCTGCACCTACATAACAAGTGTTCAGCCATTACTTCGTTTTCTGAATGTTGTTGGGGACCAAAATGACATCTCTGAATCAGTGGAATCATAACTTGCACATGGTTTGAGAGCCCTTCTATTGACTTTTGACTGGGGCTAATTTCAGGCCATGAGCCACAGACAAATGCGGTGATTTGGGGCTGAAAAAATAGATAGGTAAGGCTGGCAATGACCACAACCTGATATAACATACTGCTCAAAGAGAAATGAATATATCAGGGGATGTCAGAGCTTATTTTTTAACTAATCCATGATACAGTTTAGGTGGCTTTAAGGAAAATGGGATTACTTTAGCAGTGGGAGTAATCCTGAATGCAACAGATGCCCACGCTGTTCATTTCCTCAGCCACAGTCCAAACGATGGGGAAGAGGGAACCTTCAGCAAACTTGCAGATTATGCTAAATTATGGGAAGACGCTAAGATACCAAAATGTAGAGTTTCAGACCAACTGAGTTTGTTAGTCTGGAGCACTGAGTCAGGACACAACTTGCAAAGTTCACCAAGGAGAAACTGAAGTTTTTCATATGAGCTGGGAAATGCTCCAAAATCTTGCACAGAGCTCTCCGCAAAGCCTGCTGGAAAGTGCCTGAAAATTACTGTGGATGGAGTAGGAGCCAAAGGTACACTCTCATCTTGAGTTAAAGCATTCCTGAGGTTCAGGTCATTTCATGCAGCACAAGAAGAGGTTGCTCAAAGAGACTGAAATCTCCACCCTCAAATTTTTAGACTAGGCTAGGTAAAATTACCAGTTATGTGGTTCATGGTTGCCCACAGTCCTACTTCGATCCAAAGGCTGAAGGTCTCTAAAGGTGCCTTCCAAAGAGTATATAAAAATGTTCCTCTATCTACATCAGGCTCTGCAGCTCTGAGTTGAAGACAGATTTCTGAGTTAATGCAAGTCTCCAAACCTGCACATTTCAGGGCTGTGCACCAACCTCAGCTTGTGTTCTGGGAGCAGAACAAGGCTGTCCTCATGAAAGGAGGATTATTAGTTCAGGAACAACATTATGCTGACACGACTGCTGTGTTTCTATATCAAGAGCTATTTTGTTTGCAGTTATATTGAGTGTCTCTGTAGAGCACTGTTTGGAAGAAGGTTTAAAACAAGCAGCAGACATTTCAGTCCACACTGAAAGCAGCAATTCCAGTACATAAAGTCTGTAAAGTACTACACTAGGTGTTGTAAAAGAAACTAGAATTCTGAGGCAGGAGCAAATTTTATGCAACTTTAAACTCATTTTGGACACCACTGATAAAAATTTCATTGCAGAGATATTAAACTGCTATACATAATACAGGGTTTGAATGGGTATTTCAGTTTATATCAGAATTTATCTTTGAGATCATAATTATTGTTTTCAAAAAAAAATTAATCGCAGAATCACTAAGGCTGGAAAAGACCTCCAAGGTCATCGAGTCCAACCTCCAACCGATCCCCACCCTGTCAGCCAGACCAGACCACTGAGTGCCACATCCAGTTGTTCCCTGGACACTTCCAGGGACAGCAACTCCACCACCTCCCTGACCAACTCATTACAATGCCTGACCACGCCTCTCATGAAGAAATATTCCTCCTGTGCATGAGGCCCTGGCACAGGCTGCCCAGAGAAGCTGGGGCTGCCCCATTCCTGGGAGTGTTCAAGCTCAGTTTGGACAGGGTTATGAACAACTTGGTCTAGTGGAAGGTGTCCCTGCCTATAGCAGGGGGTTGAAACAAGACGGTCTTTAGGATCTCTTCCTACCCAAAGCATTCTGTGATTCTGTGACTGTATGATTTCCAGCCACCTTTTTTAGACTTTCTTTATTTCAAGTAAATAAGTCAAGACTTATTATGGTTCATAAGTTAATTTGTGAAGGGAAATCTGTTCCTCCCAGTCATTTAGCCATTGTCGTATTGCCTATTTGATGTGCCAGAGTCACAGGCTTTGGGTTGACTGCACATTAAACACTGAGGAGCACAGTTTCCAAGTTCTGAACTTGCCATAAGCAAGAGATGCAACTTCTGTTTCTGCCCCCAAGGGCTATTACAACATCCAGCAAGATGCCATGGATAAATAATAGGTTTTGCACCACATGTTAAATTCTACATTATCCTCAGAAGAACTTACTGAATATAAAATTTATAAAGTTGTTAGAGGCATAGCCTATCTAAATCTTTCTTTAAGACATGAAACCTCCCCGACTGAGAATGGAAACTACTTACAAGAAACTCAGCTGTTTAGCCATGATCCTCTGGATGACAGCTCAGTTTTCAGTATAATAAAGTTCTTAAGCATGTGAATGCTCCCTTGTCTTCAAAGTAATTACTCCTACTTTCCAAGTTATTCACTAAAGCTTAAAATCTTAAAATCTTTTGTTAGTCACAGTTCATTTCAGAAAGAGTAGCCATTGTGCTGTGCTTTACCTTTGAGACAGTTCTCACAGAAAGTAGAATAAGATATCATTTCTTTCTCCATTGCTGCTTGAGCAGACAGTGGAAAAGTTAAGTGTATGGTTAACTGCTCCAGCACAATATAAAGACCTCAGGATACTTTAGTTTAGGACAGAACTCACGCACAACTTTGTTTTCTGTAAGCCGTCTGTATTTCTGTAACTGGCTCTTATCAACCCCTCAGAATGTGTTTTCACACTCCTCTAGGACTTACATTTTAGTCAGTGGCCATGCTGACACCATTCTGCTGCAATAAACCAGGAGCGCATCCCAGAGGACAGATCCTCTGAGCTCCTTACAAAGATCCTTATGGTGCCACACAACAATCTGGAGTGCAGTTCCAGGAGTGCACCAAGGTCACTTACACACCTCCCAGAAAACGTGTCTGAGTAGTGCTTGTCTTGTCGTGTGCTTGCCACACTCCTGCTTCCTCCTGAAGGATGCCTCTCTCTGAAATATCTCACATGAGACTCGGCCCTTTATATCTGCTCGACTGCTCTGCCCCACACACAATATTACCCAGCTCTCTTGAAGAACCATGGAATCTCATGACAAACTTCCACAAGGGTGAGACTGATCACAGATGTGTTTGCAGCTGCGATGGAGCTCTGCATCAGCTCCCAAAAAGACCTGTCTGGAAAATTCAGTACAGCAACAAACTCCAGAAGCTTTGCTCCTTCCTTGACAGCTGTTTACTGATTTTACAATCAAATGCTCCCTAGTGAGGAGCTCCATGAGCCAACACTCTTGGCTGAATAGAGGTTTTGTTTGCCAAAGAGCTCTGATTTGGTTGGCAAGCAGAAAAGTCAAAGCCAAAACAGGCACCTAGTCAATGCTGGTCAATAATCAGGATCACAAGTCTCCTGAAGTTAGTGTAAGAAGTGAGAAGCTGGAAGAAATTAAAATTTGCCCCATTGCTATAATGTGGCATAGCAGGCTATCAGTGCTCAGATGGGAATTTTCAGCTATCTCCAAGATTTTCTCCAGCAGTTCCTCCTTTACTTAGACTGATGGGCATGGCTTGTATGCTTATATGTGTTAATTGACATCCTAGATGAAAAATCTGACCATCCCAGAGATTTCTGATGGAATTCCTGCTGCAGAATTGACCATTATACATAGATAAGAAACTTGTAAACAATCCGTAACAAATATTCCTACAGACGCAGGAGGCCTTTAGAAATATCACAAACTACTTCCACATGTGCTATATACTGGAAGACCACAACTTGCCACTTTTGAATCTAAGAGGATAAAAAGTAAAAATCTAACCTTGGGTTTTCAGAAAACATTATATATACACAAATGTGTATATGTTTGCTTTGACACACTGGAGACCAAGATCCTAAATTTGGCCAAGCTTCTGGGATTCTTTTTATTCATTTCAATGGATTTCCTCTCTTATGTGGCTTAGTTTGACAGGACTTAAAACTGTTACCTTTGATGGTTGGCCTTTAAAATCAACTTTTATATTGCAGCCCATATGGGGCCAGCATTGTCCGTGGTGCATAAAGTACCGACAAAGAGGAGAACTGATCTAATTGAAGCCCCTTGGGACTAAAGCTAATCAAGATTAATGAGTAAGAAGTGAAGAATTCATACAAACATGTGCAAGGGTTTTGTGTACAACTATAAATTGGAAAGGACCTGGAATGGGTGGAATTCATAGCATTTATTAGAATGATTGCCACACACATTCACAAACCAGAATACATTTGTAAGAAATGCTGGGGACAGATCCCACTGACTGGATAGTGGAAGAAAAGACCTTGTTCATAAAACTGAAAATAAAAGAGAAAATTTCTGATGTTAAGTGTTTAAGACATGTATCTTGCCTTGCCTATGACCTGTAGTCATTGCTGGAAACATTAGTGAAAACTGGACAAATGTTGAAACTAATTATACATTTCCTCAGGAAGGAGAAAGAATGCTGAAAGACTGCTTTTGGGGTGAAGAACCAGCTGGTGGAGATCAAAGTTTTTAAAGATCATGAGGTTTAAAAAAATCTTGCACAGATTAAGTAAAAGTGGTTTACAACAATCTCACAAGTGGACTCCCTGAAATGATGGAAGTTCACCTTTTGTTGGAGAATGTAGACAAATTAATATGGGAAAGAATGTACTGCACCAGAAGAATAATGGTAAAATCTGAAACAAGATAAAAGCACAATATGGGATTTACCAAAGTGACTGCTTGTCACATCTGTAATTTGTTATCTTCCTGTTTCAGCTTCATTTCATGAGAGAAAAGGCTATTTAATGATTCCTGAAGGGGACAGGGGCAACTGCAGAACTGTTCTGTACATATGACCTGAAGTTGTAGGGCTGGAATAAGGCAGAGGTTGAGTCTTTGAACTGAATATTTCTGAATATTTTAGAGCAAAAACCTGTCAGGAGGGTGGAGAGGAAGGTAACAGTCTATGAGACAATGCAGACAGTTGGACTTCCTGTGTTTATTGTAAGGCTGGAGGCAAAGGACTGAGTGCAGTCAATGAAGCTGAGAAACATAAGTGTATACTTATAATTGATATAAATATAATTAAAGAAAAAAAAAAAAAAAGGTAAAACTCAACTGACTAGATCTTGGATCCAATTCCAAAATGAGCTGTACCTTCCTCGTGAGAGTCATTTTTTAGACGGATGTAAAGAAAAGATACATGAGCAGAAGTGATTAAGTAAAAAATTATTTGGAAAAATGTATCTATGGGAAAGAAGTGGTTGGTTGTTTTTTAAATGTTCTTATGCAAGAAAAAGAGAAAAACTAACTTGAAGTGAATAAATAAAGAACAGTAGAAAATGGAAAATGTTAACTTTATATTGCTAAATTTGAGGTATTTACAAGTATAACTTCATTTAATTTTGTTGTAATCACTCCATTTACTGCCAGTAGAAGAAGTGGACTTTTCTATGACACAATTCCTTTCATCCTAATGAAGACATCTAAATTAGGCCAGATGAATTGCACTCAAGTAGTGACTCTGTCATCCCAGCGAGTACAAAGAAAATTTAAATGCCTGCCTCATATGTAGATATCTACATCTGTAGGCATTTCAAGTCGGGTGATATGAATCTCATTCTAAGACTTTATTTAGGGTGGCACAGGCGGGCACCAGTCACAAGTAAAGCAAAGGCAATGGATAAGAAAGGACTCTTAAAGTTAGATAGCCACACCCAGATTCAAGCACTGGTACGAAACTGTAGGATAACAAGATCAAACATCACCAAGTCAGAAGAATTTCTCCCTAAGATATGGACCTCAAACAGAAAAGAAATATTAAGAGTGTCAAAAATGTTAATGTAAAAAGAAAGTGGGAGGGATTTTTCAGCCCTTCTTTCAGTTTCTAACGATGTGTGTATTAGATCACGTATACAGTAAATATAAAAAAAAAAAACAAAAGGAAAAAGTAGGGGAAACCTTCGTTTGATTGTTCATGTTGAGACCAGCAAAAATACACCAGTATCTTCAACAGGAGCTGAGAAACAGCCGTGTAATTAAAAACATGAGCAAAAGACCTATTATTGTTGGTATTTTGGGACTTAATGATATCCACCACAGCAAAACTATTTAAGATGGGATTGGATCTATGTTGCACTCTTTTTTTCTCAATATCCTTCCCATAGTAAGGAAAGAGATAAACCCAGCATCAGTGGGTGAGTCACAGATTCCTAATCAATATTTTGTTTTCTATGTATGTGTAATCTCTCTGTCTCCCTCCCTCTCTCTCTCTCCTCCCAAGATTTAAAGGTAAACCTTTAGGAGAGACAAACAGACACCATATCAGAAAGAAATCTGGGAAAAGGGAATGTAACTGTCAGATTTGTATGGTCATACTTTATTTGTATTATTATATTGGGGAAAAAACAGAGAGGTACTTAAAATTTCTCCAATGGGGAAGGTTTCTTGAGCTTGCATTCCATTTGGCATTTGACGCAAACCAGATTTGCAGCAGAAAACAAATACAGCAGGACTTAACACCTTGGAAATTGAAGTGTAGAAAACAAATTAATGGATGCCTGTGGAGTGGTCTTCCTCTGGCAATGAAAACAATTCAGTGCTGCAGTAAATTAGACCAGTTTATTTCTGTGACTAGAACTCTATTGCAAATGTCTTCTCTTGTTTTGTAAGTAAATAGCTTACAGTTGGTTGTGATACCCTACAATGATGTCATGTTTATTATTCATAAGAATTTGCCAAACAAATGCACTTTTAAGTAATTTCCAAGCTCTGAATCACTTGCTAGCTGCTTCTCAGAGGCTGTACTACAAAAACAGGCTGTCACATACTTAATCTGGGATTAATGGAATTTATTCTACACTGGACTTGGGGTCAAGCCATATTCACAATTCTATGTGCATTTTATTATGTTGGTTGCTCACACACTTTTCTGAGACGTGATGAGGTGGCAAATATGAAAAAAAAAAGGAAAGAGAGGAGGAATGTATAATAAATAATACAATTTGGTTTAAAAAAAAAAGTTGAATTTTATAACCTCTCAGGATTCAAGAACCTTTTTACAAGTGGAAAGAACATGTTCAGATACAGACAAATAACTAACAACACTTTATGAATCAGGTAAACTGGACATTGTCCTCTTTCCTGCAATGAATTCACAAACCATGAAAAACTAGAGCCCTGTCTGGCTTTGATCTGGGAATGTATAAAATAGGTAAACTTAAAAATTTTCTGCTTCAAAAATAAAACATGCACAAGGAACGAGAAGCAAGATGCAAGTAGAACAAAAGGAGTGAGGACATGATCTATAATTTTATTTTGAGTTAATACCTTTATTTTGAGGATAAGGTAGATTTTGTTATGGAGCAATAAATTACATGATCAGCCAGGAATAAGCATGGAAGCCAAGAAATCCAGCCTGTTGATGACAGACCAGCAGTTTCTTGAGAGCCATTATCTTGACAGGTTTAGCTCTGCCTTTTTCCTCTGTGAATAGCTTTGCTTTCAAACCAATAGCAAAGCTTTGGTTTCCTGGTGCAGGTTCATTTCTAATTTCTTTCACTAAACGAACACTGCCCAAGGAGCCACAGTGAAGGTGGTGGGAGGATGTGTCACCCACAGCGATGCCAGGTGTTGGGAAATGCAAATATAACTGCAGAAACAATACTCTGCACTGTCTTTGGAATGATTTCACTGCTCCTGGAGCCACAGTCCACTCTTTACTTGTCCAGACTGCATATTTTTAGGTGTTCAGCTTCCCACCTGTGTGCTGCCCTCGGCTTCTTCCCTGGGACAGTGGTGAATGTGGGGCACGGGGAAAACTACTGCGCGTGACCCTAAGCAGGATTTAAAAAATGACACAAAATTCTTTCTTTCATTGCTTTCACTTTGCTGATTCACAAGTGTCTCAGTTTGAAAAGACAGGTGTCAGCTTAAGGAAGGCAGGAGCCTCCCTTGAAATGAAAAATGTAAACCCCCTCCCTC
>WEIT01027524.1:77581-101050 GCA_013389985.1 Dryoscopus gambensis
GGAAGAGAGCTCTGTCCTTTGTTGCAAAACCGCCAAACTTTATCCAGGTGGGAATGCTTGGCCCCTCCCCCTGGGCGGGGCATCTCACAATGGGCTTGATGGGCCTATTAACAGGAGATGGTCCAGGATCCAGGAGTGAGTTTACCTATGAGTCATGCAGCAGGGCATTGTTGGGGCTATTAACAGCAGATAGTCCAGAGGGAGCTAGGGAACAGGCATTAACAAAAGATAATCCACAGGGAGGAGGCAGGGAACATTGCCACACCTGGTTTTAACAGCTCATGAAGGTGGTAATCAGAATACAGATAACCCAGGACAACAAGCTGAAGTAATTGCATTTTTCTCATTATTCCTAAATCCTTATATAAACTACTAAATAATTTCTGGCTAATTCCAAACTTGTACTATTTTACTACCATGCCCCAAAGAACTGTAACTACATGGATTCACTCATTCCTTGATCTCTCCAAAGGCAACAGGAGTTCCAAGTAGCTCAGTAGATCACAACAAAGGTTTTTGTGTTATGGAATGGTTGAACAATAAAAACTTGTGCTTATGAAACTGTTGTTATTTTCTTCCTCAAAGAAATGATTCAGTGATTCAAAATGCATGGATGGATGGTCCATCTGATTATATTGTCTTCATCAGATCCACCCTGAAGCAAGAAAAGAAAAGCTAATGGATCATATAAAATGAAACAGAAAAGACACATAACTGCAAGCAGCATTTCTTACCCTTTTAAGCCATTAATGTTGAATACCATAATGTATTAGTTCATATTTTTGCTTCACTACATTCAGAATCAAATCACCTCACTTACTTTGAATGAAGTAAAGTGGCTTTGCTTTTCAGGACATTCATGGTTTATCAAATGATCTATAGAAGAATAAAATAGGTTAGAATAAAAAAAAAATATTGAGTTATAAGTCCAGTATTTTGACCTAAGTAGTGTGAATCTTTTTAAAAGCAAAAATTTTAAATGCTGTACATTCCTATAACAGGGATTTCAGAATATGATAGTATATAAAAATTATTTTATATTTTCTTGATGTAGTAAAATAAATGTAGTATATGTCTATGGATGGAAACTCCAAATGTTAATGTTAACACTCTTTCAAAAAGTGATTCCAGAAAAAGTGGGGGGAAAAAAAAGTACACTGTTATTTTCATACCAGGTTGCATTTTGTGCATGACATATGTTTGTACCTGTGCATGCATATTAATGTGGCACCATGTAGTGCTAGAGGTTTGGTAAGCATTCTGTCTTGAATGATGATATCCCTGTTTTCAAATCCATTGAACATCAATCTGTAAATTTTGTTTACAAGTTGGGGTTCAACTTGTAAAAAAAAATCTCTTATTTCAGATTTTCCAGGGGATTGTCATTGTTGTGTCAACCAAGGCTGATCTTCAGATATTAATTTTTCTAAGGTTTTTCTTTTTAGTCTTCCTCACCTTTTGTTGGTACAAAACCCATGCTCTGCAACTGATTTTATTGTAAGAAGGAAGCCATTCATGGGACAGCTGAAGTGTGATTTACTGGACAAAATATAGACAAGATCATATCCAGCCTTCACCAAGCAACTCCTTGGATACTTTATATTCCTTTCAGCAAATTGGGTGCTTTTAGATAGTTTGAGTATCTAAATCATAAGATATAAGGTTTCTAAACAAGCACCTTCCACCGGACACCTTCCACTATCCAGATTGCTCCAAGTCCCATCCAACCTGGCCTTGGACACTTCCAGGGATGGGGCAGCCACAGCTTCTCTGGGCAGCCTGTGCCAGGATCTCCCCACCCTCACAGGAAACAATTTCTTCCCAAGATCTAACCTAAACTTGCCCTCTTGTTTAAAGCCATTCCTCCTTGTCCTGTCACTTCAGGCTCTTGTCCCAGGTCCCTCTCCAGCTCTCTTGGAGCCCCTTCAGACACTGGAAGGGGCTCTAAGGTCTCTCTGGGGCCTTCTCTTCCCCAAGCTGAACACCACCAGCTCCCCCAGCCTGTCAGCCTCCACGTAACACAGAAATGTGCATTTCAGTCCTGGACGCAAATAGAGAATTTGATGATGCATTGGGATAAAAACACACTCAGATAGGAGGACAGAGGATTATTATTGGTTGTGTTTCTTCCATTTACTTGGCCCATGTGAAAGGATATGATGCACAATGAGCATTTCTAAAGACTTCTTGTCACTCTAGGGAAGTTATTTGTTTATTTTGGCTCTTAATTAATATACAGAAACAACTATCAGCTTTTTCCATTGAATGTGTTTCTATTGTATGTCTTTAGTGGAGGACTGGTCTTTGTTACGGGTTATCTTAGTGTTTCCTAAAGAATTCTCTGCTGACTATGAACCTAGAGAGAAGTAAAAACCCCCAAAATAATGAAAATAAATAAGTTGGGGCGTTTTCTTATTCATGACTGCCAGTGGTAGATGCATTTTTCATATACATTTTAAACTTGTTCAGAGATTCCAGTTTCAGTGCTCTGATGTTACATCACTGTTCTCAGACGTTGCTGTATTGCAGAAATAAGTCACACTCAGCTGAATGACTGTGAGGGAGAATATCACATGGAATAATTCCGAAGGAGAATGTTAAACTTTGCATTTTCAGATGCAAGCAAACTGATGGTTTGATGAAATGGTATCAGTAGTACAGGAACCTCCAAGGGCCCCTTCAGCAGCCCCAAAAGTGGCTTTAAAAAGACCGCAGTAATTGCCTGCAAAGAACTGTGTGATCATTAACTGTTAACCTGAAACTTCAGTAATGTTTTATTTTACCCATGAGTGCTTTTTTCTCTTTTGGAGTGAGCTCTGCTATACTGTCAATCTTCCCAGAAAAATCCCCTCAACCTTGCTGGTGCTGTGGTATGAAACTCCTCCTGCTCTCTGACCAAACATGGCCTGGCAGGTTGCTGGCACCAGCAGAAAATAGTAGCATAAAATCATCACTTATGCAATGTAATTGGAAGGATTAGCAAGAATAATATGGGGATTTTTTTGCTAAATCATGAGGAGAAAAAAAAACCTGGAAATGATTTTTAAACCAAGTCTACAAAAAAAAAAAAAAAAAAAGCTTTTTAAGCTGTATTCTACAGTTATCCCCCACACCCTCAGATTTAGTATGGATTTATCACAATGTATAAGCAATGTGAAACTAAAAGTTTGTGTCCTGGAAAGTTTACTGACAGGTTAGCAGGCGTATATGCAGCGTAAATAAAGTCAAAGGCGCACAGGGAAGCTGGAGTTGCTATAGGAGCTTTATTTCTCCCATTAACACTGACGGGTGTGGCAATTCTCTCCACTTTTACTGCAGGACTAATTAGCTGAAATGAGTAACATATTTAGGCAATAGCACTGCTATTAGCTCAGGAGCTGCCACATTTACAGAAAACGTGATTATCTCCTGGTAAATGTGCTCTCCGTATCAGGGATAGCTATGCCCTTGTAGGATGCCATATAACAATTTGTTTTTTAACCTAAGGATGACAAGCATGAGCTTTGCTGTCTCCTCTGAAAAGGTTACAGCAGAAATGCAGATTCCTACATAAAAATGTCCACCAGCACTGCCAAGTTATTGAAAATGGGTAAATAAAATAATTTTCAGTTGTCTAATTCACTAAGAGGGAGAAGGAAGGGTGCTTAATAAAAAAGTTTGTGAGAAAGTGTAGAGGAATTATTTGAACTTAGGTTTCCTAAAAAGGTGAAATATTAACCCAAATCTGTGGTTGAATTGATAGCCAGGATGGGTATCCTGTGGGTTTTTTTGGTTTTTTTCAGAGAGCTTAAACCTAGGCAGTCATTTCATTCATCTTTTTCCTATGGCACAGAATATCTTTGTCTGCACCATTTCCTGGAACAAATAATCAAGATCCAGTGGTTTTTGATGCCTAAAAAGTGACTAAAGTGTAATTACACAAACAGTTGAAATGGAAACTGAGCTAAGGTTAAAGTTCTTCTCCTATTGCTTTGTGCTATGAGTTCATGGGTTCTCACAGATGGATCAGAGAGGGAAAAAGAAAGCAAAAGGTTCATATGTTCATATCAGTTACTGAGCATTTCTCAGAAACTGGATGAAAGAACAAACAGAAACAATCTCATGAATATGCATTTTATAATTTATAGTCCACATTTTAAAATAGAAGTAGGGCCTGAACTCCATGATCTTACCACTAGAACAGACTGAAGAGAGGTGTGCGTATGTATGGGTATATATATATATATGTGTGTGGAAATAGAATTTTGATTAAATTTTCTAGTATCAACAGAAAAATTATGTCTTCTAATTAAATTTACAAAACCCCACAACCTAATCTGTAGCTTTCTGGTCCCTGTTTGCAACAATACAGTTGAAAAAATCATTTAAATTAATACACATAAAGGAAAGAAGCTACAAGTCACCCTAGGCAGTAATTTATAGGAAATCAAAATCAATAGAATTAAAATGAAAAAAAACCCTTTTTGTTTCTTTTTAGACTATTCAGCTAGTTGGTGATGAAGACTGGAGAAACAGAAAAATAATTTTGTGATTGAGTTACCCAAAATTAGGCTGAATAAAACTTCTTAAACAATGCTATAGAGCACAATTCCACACTAATGGCAATGAACTTAGATGATCTCAGATTATCTTTTCCAAAGCTGATTCTTATGGGGCTACTTTTTTAGCTGACATACCCATTAATGGCTTACAAAGGAGAAATAAAGAGAGTGAATACAAAAGGCTGTTAATCAGAGAAGTTTCCCCTAATTGGTCAAGGGACCTTTTTACACTCAGACATCCATTAGAGTCTCTACCACCTTGATCACAGTGTTCTGTTACATATTTTCCTTAATGTAAATAATTTATGTGTTATATGCTCGTGCCTTAGGAAAAAAGTTTGAAAGAACAGTGTAGAAGATGTTTAATTTGTCATATGCTTTAATGCAATGGGGTTTTTTTAAATTGTCAGTGCCTCTTTGGTCCAATAGGTTTTATTGTGTGATCAGCAAAGTGACTTTGGAGTTAGACCCAAAGCACAGCCCTCACACAGAGCCAAGGCACGTGTGTGCCACTGGCATCCCACTTAGAACTTCGATAGTCCCCACAATATTAACAGCCACTATAAGCAAGGTGATCTGGGTTTTATCCCCACTGCTGCAGTGAACCAGGAGACATCTCCGGTATGAAAAGTAACAGCAGCTATAAAGTCCCAAATGGCTGCAGGTGTGCTGCAATGCACAACAGTTTCATGGCATGTTGGAAATTAAGAAGTTAGAATAAATCACAGTGTGACCCCCCCAAAAAGAACTCCTAAAAAATCATAAAGGGCTGGTCTCAGAAGCCATTGTTCAACATGATATTGCCCTGTAGCCACAGGCTATTGTCACTGGAGCATTGCTGTTGCATTGTGGTCTCCACCCTGTTGAACACTGGTGCTGCTGTGGCTTCCCCAAAGTTTTCTGTGTTGTCCTTGGAAAGCACTGTCTTGTACTCATGAATAAATCAAAGCACGATGAGAGCTAATGAAAGCAGAGTCTTTGTTCAGTAAAATACGAGTGCCACTTTTGGTATTCACTCAGTATAAGTATGGTTGCTTACACACTGCAGATGATGGTTCGGGTAGGGACTGCCAGGAGGCCAAGTCATCATCATCTCTCCCCAGTGGGATGTTCCTCAGCTCGTCTTGAGGCTGATAAATGTTTCCCAAATTACTTGACTTCCTGTGAAGTAAGTGAGCTGCAAAATCAGAATGAAGACAAGGGATAAATGTGATCTCAAGTGTATCAAAGGGTTATAAAAATTGCAGACCAAGCTTTTCCATCGTGCTTAGAGTGCTTCATTTAGATTAACACTGCATGGACTTCAGGTCTCATCTGTTTGCTGAAGGATTTGCATGGTTCCTTCCCACTGCCATTGCTTTTATTCATACTAATTGCTTTTATTCCAACTACCAACCACTCCAGGGTCTGCTCTAATAACCGAGGATCCCAGACACCCAACAGAGCACTCATAAATTGAACTAAAGAGTAAAAGTCAAAAAAGGAATATTTTCTCACCAGATTACAGCTGACTTATAGCAAAGAGCCACATTTATCAAAGAATCATCATAGAATCATCATAGAATGGCTTGGGTTAGAAGGTACCTTAAAGACCATGCAGTTCCAACCCCTCTGACATGATCAAGGACACCTTCCACTAGACCAGGTTTCTCCAAGTCCCATCCAACCTGGTCTGGAACACTTCCAGGGATGGGGCAGCCACAGCTTCTCCGGACAACCTGTGCCAGGGCCTCATCATCCTCACAGTAAGGATGTTCTTCAATCCTTACTCATACTCAGGTGTAGATGACATAACTCGAGTCCTTACACAGTACACACCAGAGAAATTGGTCCTGGTGTCATTCCCTGCCTTGTCTCTATCCAGAGCCTGTGTCTCCATCATGATGTCAAATCTGTCATTCTGCAGAGGAGAAAACTCCCATCTCTCTGACCCTGCGGGAAACTTCTGCTGAAGAACACACAGATCACTCAGTCCCATGCAAAGCATAATCTGCAAACTCTTTCTCATTTTTACAGTTGCAAAATAAAAAACATCTTCTAAAGGGATAGTCAAATAAAACAAATGCCTATCGGGAAGAGAGAATCATACTTAGATTCTATTGTTTGTGACTTGTACAGATTTTTAACAGTGGTGTTTTTCTGGTCTCTGTTCCTGCACATTTCATTTTGATGTTCTCACAAAAGAAATTTCACCACTGAAAGGACCTCAAAAACTTAAGAAAGAGTAGGCAGTCATTTCTATCTGTATTTGTGCCACAAAAGACAAAATAATTTTATGAGATTGTGAGCAATAAATTCTTCTTTGCTCTTCAGATATGGGAGCCACATTTTCTGGGTACGGAGCGCGTTTGCTTACAGAACAATGTTAAAAAAGGACACCAGGATAATTCATTCAAGAAGCTGAAAATGGCAAGGCAGCATGAGTCATATTATTCAAAGTGGCAAAAGAGAAGAGTTGTATTCTTTGACTAAACAAAATTGGACCTAAACCATGGAGTATGTATTGCCCATTGTTTGAAATTGCCAGTGAAAACCCTGTGATTCCAAAGCAGATTGGGCGTTGTCCATAGTTGTCTTCCATTGTCTATGGGAGATGATAAGCAGCAGACAGTAGCTCATTTTAGCCATCCTGCCAAAATCAATAGTATTTTAGTGAGCTTCAGTGAGAAACAACTTGTCGTGCCAGCAACTGAAGCAGTGTGTGTCAAAGAAATTAAACTCTTCTTTTTACAGGCTTTGGTGTAATTGAAGGGAATGTGAAGGAGGTATTCCGTGAGCTTTGCATCCTAATAGGGGTGGAAGTTACCTCTCTGCAGCCTCTGTTCTGCAAAACTGCCCTCAAGGTCAGCAAAACTTTTGTCTGAGTAAAGGCTGGAGGGCTGGAATAAGTAGTGGGTCTAAAACCCATCAGAGGCGTTTGAGTGCCTTAGTTTGGAAAACTGATCACAGACACTCAGTGTGAGCTCAAGCAGTCCCTTTGTTTTGAAGGCAAGAGAAGTGTTCACCCCACCACAGCCATTCTCAGGTGTGTGTGCTTCAAGGATTTGCAAAATTGACATCTGTGAGCCCTGAAACAACCATTTCCAGCATGCATTAGACTTGTGATTACTTATGTACCTGTACACCTTGTCTCATACCTTCCTCTACCCAGCAATGCTCCTCTCCACGAGCTGGAATGCAGAGGGGAAGCTGGGGGAAGGATCCAGCGCTGTCAAAAGCAAATGTCTCTCCTTCAAGAGGAACATTCCCTAATGGAGAAATTACAGTACATAAAAATATGAATTCCCTTAAATCTCCTTCTCTAAGGCCATTACACTTTTGAAACAGTGTCTTATTCCTAATAAACTGCCCCAGTGCCTAAAGGGGCTGCAAGAGAGGTGGAGAGGGACTTTGGACAAGGGTCTGGAGGAACAGGACATGTGGGAATGGCTTTAAATTAATAGAGGGCAGGGTTACATCAAATATTAGGAAGAAACTCCCGACTGTGAGGGTGCTGAGGCCCCAGCACAGGATGCCCAGAGAAGCTGTGGCTGCCACATCCATGGAAGTGTCCAAGGCCAGGTTGGATTGGTCTCTGAGAAAGCTGGGATAGTGGAAAATGTCCCTGCGCAAACCATTCTATGTTTCTATGAAATCAGCTGCAACTATTGAAGCTCCCAGGGCTCTGTGATTACCTTGGTTGCCAAGACCAATATTTGTCTTTCAGGATTAAGATTGAGCTGCTTTGCCTCAATTTGCTAAAAGAATAAAATTACAAACATCCTATCAAGAAAAAATGAAACATAAAAAAAATGTATAGGTTCTTATTTTTGCCCTGAGGGGAAATGATCCATAACAAAGCACAATCCTTAGATTTGGTGATTTCTAGGTAGAAACCTCCCTCAGAGGTGTCCCAGCCCAGTACCTGCAATAACTATGGCTCTAAAAGATGGGACTGTACGTACCATTATCTTCATTATCTACTCTTATGAGAAGAACAGGAAGAAGAATTTATAGTCAGCATTTCCCATAACCAGAGGATTTGTCACAGAAGGCACCCACTGTACATGATCTGATAAATTTCTCAAAAATCACACACTTTGTTTCAGCTTTCTTGCTTTCTTTGTATCTCTGTTGACTGATGTATCTTATTTGTCTCCAGTTGCCCTTCCATTGTGACTCTAAGTAAAACAATAACACAAAAATGTAAAAATACAGAGGTGATGAACTCTTCGAGTCTGGGATTGGACAGAAGACCATCATGGCATGACTCAGCATTTTTTTTTCCTCACAAATCTTTAGATGAAAACACTTCTGGTGAACCAAATGTTCCCAGGTTGAAGGATAATTTAATTTGTCATGCTAAGTGGGATTTATTCTACCTTCACTTAATAATTTAACTGGAAAGATTTATCTCTAAGTGTAAAGAAGTAAACATGTTTGAAACCCACTTAGCCTGGGAGTAGTTTTATTTTCTGAGGCATTTGTAAATGATAACTAAAATGTTTAAAAACATTTCACCATAGTAATAATAACAATAAAGCCTAATGTTGCGAGGCTTCTCAAAATGTCATTTTCTTAGAGAATAACAGTGCCACACCTGGTTCATGCAGTTATTTTCAGGGGAAGGAATTTTTAGCAGCCTGCATAATCTGATTTAAGGATTTATTTTCTAAAATAATATTCATGTTCAGTTTATGGATATTAAATGTTACAATGTAAAAAGAATCTAATAAAATATTATTTTTTGTCACATGGGATTTTATTATGCAGCTTTTGAATTTACTTCTGCATCTTGCATAAATCAGTGTGTCCCAATAACAGCAGCTATTCAGTCACATACATGGCGGCTTCATGACTTCAGAATATTAATTTTGACCACTAGTTTTAAAGTGTCAGATCTCAGGTGATTACTTTCCCAATGTTTATTTTCAGAGCCCTTTTTTTAGGCAGCACTGATTACAAACATAGGTATGGCAGCAGCTCAGCACAAACTGTGCTAGAAAACCATTTATCTTTGCTTGTTGAAACAGTTTTTGCAGATATTGATTCACATTCATATTTTCTATACAGATTCCTTTTAATGCAGATACTTCAACAGTACACAATAAAGTGTGTCCTTAATGGAATCATTTGCATATTTTTTTAGCTCAGTAGTTTATTTAAAATGGAGTTTGTCAGGCTTAGATGTCATTGCCTGTTTGTTCTTTCATGATAAAAAGTAAGAAATAGTAGGTAAGTAGGTGAATATATAAAGTTTGTGAAGCTCCACTCATTTGCTCCGCAAAAGAAAGTGAAGATTCTTGCCGTCATCATGCCCTCGCTGTACCTTGTTAAAAGACCAGCTGAAAAAAATGCTGATTGCACACTGCCCATTTAAAACAGGTGCCAGACAAACCCTGATGTGAATGCAGCAGCTCTATGGATTTGTGTGTGATACATAGTGCTGGTACTGCAGCGGATTTTAAAATGGAAGTTTGCTGTTCAAAGCTCCCAGCCAAGTCCCAGGAGATCCTAAACTACTGTTGAGACCTTCCACAGACTGCCCAGGTGAACAAGAAGTAACTTAATGTCTTCATATCATTGCTTCTCAACCTTAACTCCACTTTAGGGATGTCATTTGTCTTAAAAGGTGAGAGTTGAATTTCAGTGAAACACTCATTTGATATGTGCTAATTCTGATGAATATTTTTAAGGAGAGTAAATATCCCTTGCTAGTTCCCACTGTTATCTAATGCTAAACAAGGGAAAATACCTTCTCTCTACTAAAGCTGTAACCTCTGAGCACTGAAACACAAGGATTAACAGGCTGCTTAACATTGCCCTATCTCGTGGGACTGAAAAAGCAGGGTGTAGCCAGATATGCATGTGCCTTTCTTAGAAAAAGAGAGAAATCAAGTAATTTCTTCTAAAAACAGTCTGTTGTGGTGAATTCAAAGAGTGAATGGCACCAAGTGTGTTAGCAGTTCTATATGAGGCTTGCTTTATGCCCACTTGTTTGTTTTGGGATTAGCTGTTCCCTAAGAGTGCAGTAGAACATGTGTGTAAGGTGGGCAAAGAATAATACTTGATTTACTGATGCTCCAGAAGGCTTTTTTGTTTTGTTTTGTTTTGTTTTGTTTTTTGGCTTTTTTTGTGCAGTTAACTGTTAGCAATGAATCTACAGTTGGACTTTTGACCTTCCCTAGGGTTGCCTTCATACCTGTGCCAGGCAGTGGCCACCACACAGATCTGCTTTGCTCAACTTCGTGCAGAGCAATATAGTGAAACAAAAGGGGATTACTGAGATCAGCCTGTACAGTCCAACTTTACTGGCAATGCTATTCCAGCACAGAGTGCTCTTCTGCACCCCAGAACATTAATAATATTCCCACTTCAAGGCAAGAAGTGTGAAATCATAGCGAGACTGAACTACCACTCCCGATGCCAATCCTGACTTTCCAAGTGCTCTAGTGCCTGCTTATACCTTGCTAGCACATTCCTACACCTCTGCCATTGTAATCACATTTTCAAACCTTAGTTTTTCTTGCATGAAACAGTGCATTACTTAGGCATTGCTGATATCCTTAACTCTACAGAAGTTTTAGGGATTTGTATGGTTTGTAGGCAACTAATTAGTTTTACAGATATGTATTGTTTCCAGGCAACAAATTGCTATTAACTTTAAGGGCAATTGGTTGGTTCTGTTGCCTTATATTCATATGAAAAATTGTAGACAGGCATACTTAGCTTAAAATGGAAATAATATCCTCAAGGTAATTAGAGGTATTTAAAATACATTGTTTTGTTGAAACTGAAACATTTCAAAATAGTGAATATTGCTCAAAGGATTGTTTATAATCCACTGAGGAATAAAAACAAATTTCAAAACACTGAAAATTGTTGAAAGCTTCAGCAAGTAAGAATTCCTTAAAACATCAGATGTAGCTCTTGGAGCAAAAATAGCAGACGACCTGTTACTGATTCGAACAAATAGTGTTTTCACTCACTCATCATGTCTCCAGTAAAACTCGGTCAGTCTGCCTTCTATGCCCCTGCCAGAACTGTATGGGGAGTGGTGAAAATGGTGCCTAAACAATACAGTAAAGAGGGAGTTTTGTCATTGGGATGGATTAAATGTTTTGATTAAATAAATTACATTGTTGAAAGGAGTTTTAAACTGTACATCATGAAAACCATTTATTTGACAGTCTAAGTTCATCATACGTGTCAAGGTGCAGCTCTGCAGGATAGATGTAGCTATTCCCACAAAATCCGTTTCCCTTGCAGGCAGAACAGCCAAAAGCTCCCAAACAAAGACTTTGGTGAAGATATACAACTATGCAGAACCATGAAGGTGTTTACAAGTGAGGAGATAAGGAGGTTTTCCTGCACCTGCGAAGAGAACGTTATCAGGCAGACTTCTTCTCAGATCACTGGAGCCACACAAGCCCTTTGTTCCTCGTAGCCATGTTTAAATGGAAGCATTTGTGGAAATGTCAAATGGATCAGACTGAGAACTGAAATTCATCATGTATTCATAGTCCACGTGGAAAAAGTGAGAGAAATGCAGTTCAGAAGGAAATGTACGGGGCCTGAAAGGAGGCTGGAGAGGGACTTTCTATAAGGGCATGCAGTGATAGGAGAAAGGGGAGTGGCTTCAAACTGAAGGAGGGGAGATATAGGTTGGATGTTAGGGACAAATTCTTTACTGTGAGGGTGGTGAGGCCCTGGCACAGGCTGTCCAGAGAAGCTGTGGCTGCCTCATCCCCGGAAGTGTCCAAGGCCAGGCTAGACAGGGCTTGGAGCAACCTGGGCTAGTGGGAGGGGGCCCTACCCAAAGGACCATCAACAAGATGGTCTTTGAAGTCTCTTCCAACCTGAACAATTCTGTGATTCTATGAAGTATAAGACAGTGTAACCAAAGCTCCTGTACATCCCATATTCTTGGAAATCTGTTGGAGAAAACAAAACCAAACTGAGTAAATTTGTCCATATGGCAAGCGTTGTGCTTAAATGGGCTTTGGTTATGTGTGATTTCCATATATTCCACAGAGCTCAGTTCACAGGCAGCATCTGTACCACACGGAGCCAGTTATTTCCTTCTGAAAGAGAAACTGGGAATAGCTGGAGTCTACCTAGCACAAGCCTCGAGATCTTACAACAAAACTGCTCAACACCATTTCCCTGGTGGAACTCAGAATGTATTCTGGTACTGGTACAAAGATAACTGCATGGCAGTGTGGATGGAGCACAGGAGGACTTCGTTGATAGAAGCTTGTGCCTAAGCTGGGAAGGAAATGAGATAAGCTGGTGATAAAGAATGTGTTTGCTTGACCTTATAGCTGACTATTCCTTTGACTCAAATATGTGTACAAAGAAGAAATGTGGGAAGAAATGGATCATGGTTGTTCATTGTAATGTGAATAGTTTTGGTCTTTGGGCAATCATGGAGGCTGGACAGTGCACTGATATTTCAGTTGGAGAGGTATTCAAGTTCCTTTTCTGCATTTCCAGTCCTTGTGTTAATGTGTGCGCCCACACACGTCTGTAATGTGGGGACAGCTGAAGAAGGAGAAAGTATTTTGTGAACACAGATGCATAAGATATTACCTTTCACAAGTAGCAGGAAGAAAAAAGTGGATTTGAGAAGAAAAGAGAAAAAAAATTAAGAAGATAATTTTTTTATGTGTTTAATTCATCACATCAATTCATATTAGACTAGTCCCAAAAGAAAAGAAGGAGGAATGCCATATTTGAATTAGCTGAAATTAGTAGGGTTGTTAGAACAACATTTACCATGACAGACTTTGTAATAGTACTAATACTGTCATTTATTAGTTACTATTTAATTTAAACCAAAGTGTGATGAGGTATGTTGGGATCTTGACCATCAGAAAACGAAAGAAAAAAACAAAGCAGTTAAAAAAAAAAAAGTTTAGACTCATTGCTTAGACTGTGGTTTGGCTTTCCAAATATTGGAAACTTTATTGTGACATTCAGTGATGGAGGTTTGCCATAAGCTGTCAGAATTGACTTAGGACCTGAATTTCACAAGGCTTTAATGATCTCAATATGGGTAGTCTACAAGGAACCAAATGTGACATTTCTTAAATATTCTTCGAACTTAATAATTTGCAAGATGTTATATATGGAAGTTGAGTAGTTGGCTTTTGTATGTGTTTGTATGTTTGGTTAATTACTGAAAGTAATTAAGAAGTTGTTAATCAGTTATAAATTGTTTAAGTGTTTAAGAAATTTGTTAATTGGATGTTAGAAACCCTGTTTGTACCCCAGTTTGCTGTTACACAAATCCAAGTTCCATACCCCTAGTTTCTCTGTTAAAACGAGCCACTCTCAAATTTTACTTATTATCTCCAGTTACCTTAGTGTATATACACCCCATTTGTGTTAAAATCATATTTTTACCTTACTTTTATGTATGTTTAAAACCTTGTTTAAGTTTTCCCCATTTAAACAATGGACCAAGTTAAAGCCTCATATTAAGTGCCACAGACTATTTTTAGAGGCACTTCTAACGGACTTGCAGGTGTTGCCATAGAAACCCTGCATACTAATGAGGAAGATTCCCGCCACAGAGACTGCATTACATCACCGAACTAGAGCCCCTAACAACGAGCCCCTGATTGGAAGACATCTCGTAACTTCATCTAACAGCAACCAACCAGAGACCAACAAAGAGGCGGAGAGTGGGCAGAACCAAGGCGGAGCCGGAGCCTCCAAAACTCTATAAAAGATTGAAACATCATACCTCAGCGCGCATTTTTGCCTCGTCCACCTGTGAGCTAGTCACTTGTGGAGCCCGGTGCTGCCTATTGGTCAGCCCCTCCCCCACCTTGGGGAATTATAACAACTTGGCGGCACTGCTTATCCTAATACCTGGGTCCATCGCCGTACAGGACCAGAAGTGTCTCCGATCTCCGCCCCGGGCGGTTTTCACCTTTTCTTTTTAAATTTTATTTAAAAACCTGACAATAAATTATCTTTTGCTTAAAGATAATTTGAGCTGTCTCGTTTTTAACACAAGAAGAAACTCATTTAATAGAAATCAATTATTTCTTTAAATACAGAAGCTTTGCTGAAATCCATCACTGAGGATCTCTGCTATTAGTTATTTTTATTATTGATATTTTCCTCTAGCTTTTCAAAAATTCAGCATTGCCAGTAGTCTCTGATCAAAAGTTTTGGCATTTTATTTATAAGAACAAAAGAAAAGAGAACAGAGCAAGTCACAAGGATAAGGAAGAAATATATATGCTCCACCAAGCCAAACATTCAGCACTAGGTGTTCGCTATGTTAGGTAGTAACAAACACAAATGTCTTTGTTAAGATTATTAACACATTTTGTAGAGTTCACAGTAGAAAGATAAAAAGACTCTGGCAGGATCTTTTTACCTAATTGCCTTGAGAAATGAGGTTCATGAGTTCATTCTTTCTTTATTAGTCTGGCAGCTCTGCTTCCATTCATGTTGAACAGTTTCCAGTTTCAACAAAGAATCCACAAAAGAGGACAACATTTTTGAATGCCTCAACAAAGTTAAAGCTTTAACAGCTACAGCTGAGGTTGCCATCTCTGTGGAACAGACTTGTCCCATCATGGACTGCAAAGACAAAGGCAGAGACAGATCTAAGCACTGCTGGTGGGACTGTGCATTGGCAGGGGATGAAATTCAGGTCAAGGGGACAAAGAATTTATTTTCACAGCTCTTTCTGCTTCTTCCCTGCCAATCTGGATTATCGTGGTTTGAGTTTAAGAGCAGGACCCAATCATAGAATCACAGAACGATTTGGGTTGGAAGGGACCATGAAGATCACCTCATTGCACCCCACTGCCATGGGCAGGGGCACCTCCCACTATCCCAGGTTGCTCCAAGCCCCATCCAGCCTGGCCTTGGACACTTCCAGGGATGGGGCAGCCACAGCTTCTCTGTGCCAGGGCCTTCCCACCCTCTCAGGGAAGAATTTCTTTCTAAAATCTGATCTAAATCTATCCAGTGACATGCTCGTTCCTGCTCAAAACAACCCGGCTTTGAGATTTTTAGAATTTAGGTGGAATCAGGTATTTCTGCTTAATTTTTAAGAATTTAGGAAAAAGATCAAACTACACTACACAAAGCAATATACTAAACTCATAAACTGCAATTTTACTCAGCTAATTAAAGCTTCATTAATGAAGTAATCAAATAAAGGACATAATAAAGATTAAATCCATAAATCAATGTTTTTAAGCTTTTAATTCATCAGAATAATAAAGAAATTACTACATTAAATTTTCATCTAAATGCTAGAAGAATTGTTCATTTTTTAGCCTTTTCTTGACATTATTTGGAGTGCCTGGCTTCTTTTTATCTGAGACTCAGAGTTTATCTGTCGTAGTTGGTGTCTTCACAATTCAGGGTCAGTTGCAAAAAAAAAAAAAAAAATTTACAGGTCTAATGCAGTTTGGAAGTCTATGAATAAAAGAACAATTAGAAAATAAAGTCACTAGATGTCTTGAGATATTCCTTGTCTTGAGGCTGAAGGTAAGTAGATTTGGCATGATCCCACAGAAAAGTTTGGCTTTGTGGGTACCACGTTGTCTGTTGATGTAACACATCAATGCAATATATCCATTGCAGGCTACATCCATGAAAATATTGCATGTACTGACTAGGAATGCCCTGGCATCTGCACAAGGTCAGGTCTAACAGCCTAAAATGATTTCCTGTCCTTTAACATTTACATCCTCTAAAAAGAAGTAGATAACTGGCTTTTATTTTTAAAGGAAATTAATAGTGGTGTCACTTCACATTTCCACAAAGCCTCTTGTTAAAAACTTCAGACCAAAAAAATATGTATAAGGTTATGACACTTTTGGCTTAAATCCCACACCTTTCGTATGAATTCAGTCCTGATCAAACTAATTATTTGATTTACATGAAGAGGACATTATCCCTGTTAAAAGTAGGACGGGGTAGCAAAAGGATTGAGAAATTCACAGGATGAAAAAACAGGTGAAGTAAGAAATATATTAAAATCTTCTTTGTGACCCAGGCACCTTCCATAACGTAGCAACCTATATTTGCCTTAAATTGTGAAAAGTGGGGAAAAGATGAGGAGGTGGGATCAGAACGTTGTGTGAGTTCAACCATGTTTTTTACTTTGCATATGATTGTTGGCTTTGATTTGCTTTTATTTCACTTTCTATTGAAATCAAGCTTACAGAGCTGATGTTTCTTTTAAAAAATGTTGACAATAGATTCCTGAAAAAAAGGAAACGTGAAAAGGATGGACTTTTCCTCCTATTTTCAACCAATTATTGTTTATATAAAAACCAACCCTAAAACCCAACAAAACACAAGAATTTTGAATTAGCAAATGAAATCCTTTTTACTATTTAAACACAGTTATTTTGCACATTTGACTTTTAGCAAGTCTTTTTATTACCTAAAGAATCCATTCATTTGCTATTAAAATTTTCACAAGCCAAACAAATCTTATTTGCAGAATATACTTATCTCATTTTTTTAATACGTAGGAGAAATATCTGAGGCATTTAAGGAAACACCACAATTTCTGCAGTTTGATGCTTGCATATTGTGGTGAAATTGCATGAGGCGATTACTTAATGTTTTAATTTTTCTTAAACCATGGAAATGTGCTTCATGGATTGAAAACTCATTTGAATACAGGAAAGAATCTTTGCATAGAAATGAGCCAGTCAATCCCTTCCACAGCACCAGCTCACAAGCATGTGTGGATAATAGAAAGAGCTTACTTAAATTCTTACTGCCAGCAGAAACAAAAATCACCCAGGCTAAGCCATTATTAAGATATAAATAGGCTTGTAAACAATTTAATTGCATAAAAGAGTTGGTTTCCTTGGGACTACAGCAATTTGCATAAAGAACTGCAGCAGTATCCCTTCAATATTCTCTGTTGACATCGGGTGAGGTTGTCAACTCTTGCAAAGCTGGGCAATATCTGCTTGCAATCCTCCCTTCAGGGGAGGAGCTCTGCGAAGGGGAAGTGTGTGTCCGGGAGGCTGGGCATGTGTGGAATTTTTCTACACATTTGGTTTTAGGATTTCATCCAACCCTGTGTTTTATAAAAGCACTGGTAAATAACACATGCTCCTTTCAAATAATATCTTGATGAGAATGATTATCTCTCCGATTAAAACTCGGGTTTCATTAAGAACCTCTCAGTCTACCACGACTGTTTTCTTTCTATCCACACCCAAAACAATGGCGTGGACCTGTAGGTTTCCCTTTTCCTGAGCATCATCTCCTCAAGAGCCTACTTCATTTACAGTTATAACTGTGGGTTTTTCCTGTTCAAGGGAACAGATATTATTCCATTATTTAGCTGTCTAACATAAGTGTTTAGCACCATTTTGGATAATCCTAGGATAATCAAGACATCGTGATTAGACTGGAAGATAAAGAATCACAGGATTGGAAGGAGGTCTCTGGCCTGATCCCCTTGCTCAAAATCAGGTCATGAATCCAGATCAGGTTATTTAAAGGTTTATCCAGTCTGATCTGGAAAATCTCAAAGTGTGGTAATCCCACAACCTCCCTCTTACCCTGCTTCCTTGTGGCTCAGATCTCTGGTTTTGAAGGAGCAGTTGCAAGTCAGAAAATTATACCCTAGAGATGTTAGAAAACCATGAGATGCACTAAAATATCTGGAATTGTTTGTAAGGAAGTAACCATGGTGTTGCTGATTGAGATTTCACCTAATGACAAAAAGGGACTAAAGTTGCAAAGTTGTTCAACTCATCTTTCATCAACAGCCTTACCTGCAAAACTTACATATCCCAGCTGCTAGAATTTTACAAAATTTTAGTTTAACTTTTTGAAATGCTGGCAGTAAATAGGAAAAAAATCCTCTTAAAAATAAAAACATTAATCAATCTTGAAAAAGATCAGGGTAAAACCACATATATATTGATATAACACATATATACTGTTATAACACTTTGTAAATTTAGTTTTCAAGTAAGGCTGAAAAAGAGCCATGGTATGCTCCTTAATCTGGGGGAGAGTTTTTGTTTTTAAGTTTTGTTCGTTTGGTTTCATTTGATTTTCTTGGGGTTTTTTTCAATCCCTGAATTAGTACCGGTTTAAAAAAAAATACCTTATCAGGTTAGGATGTTTTACAAATAAAAATATTCCCAGGAATTTGAACTTTTTTAGCTGTATTTCAGTGCACGTCACTGTACAGAAGATACCATTTTCACTAACCAGGATTTTCTGGCCTGAGATTCAGCATCAGAAATGTAATTGTAGTAAATGAACATATTTACTGAATATGATCTTTTTCCTTCTCTCTGGACATCAGTGTGAACCTTGGATTCCTGTATTCCTATCAAAGGATGCTCTTGGATGGGTGGAAGAAAAGGGATTTAGGGGAGGATTAAGGATAAGTCCTCTTCAAATATATTTTCATATGCAGCCTTGGGAAACTCATCCATGGAAAAAGACACCCAAGAGTAATAAGAGACCTCAGTAACTGCATCCCTCGTTGCCATAGTACTTTTGGCTACCTCTTTTCCATCAGTTTTCCCTTTGTTCAGAGATATTAATTTTGCTTTTATTTTTTCTTTCTAAACAGAAAGAGTGAAAAATTACTAATTTAGGGGTTTTTTCAGTCTTTTAATGGCCCTTAATGCTTATTCTGGAGAATGTTTAACAAGTGTGGTAAATGCTGAACTGATGTTACCCAGATGTCAAGGACCAAAACCTTTCCTAGGATATGTAAAATATTCACAGAAGATGCATGGGCCAACAATTTGCTGATGCAGCCCATACAACAGTTTTGGGATCTTTGAGGCCATAAGAAACTGGGAAGGACTTAAAGATGATGACTGCATGAGCACTGCAGATTTCAATTTCACTGTTGCCCTGATACATTTTATTCAATTTCTCAGAATGAATAATGTCATTAAAACTGAATTTCTTCCAAAGGAACAACACAAACATATTAACTAAATTCATTTTGAATCCATTTCCTTTCCTACTGTCAGCCAGTGCTCTTGGTCAGACACTTAGGAAGATTATTTCCTGGACAGAAAAAGAATGAAAAATGCTATTCTGTCTAAAATTATGTTGCATATAATATTTCTGAAAGATCATAAAATTCATGCTCACAATAGCGGCTGATTGCTCCCTGTATTTTCATTACTTTTCCCTATTTTGAACTATTCATGGTGGCATTGGAGGGAGATTTAAGCATTTTATTTCTGCTTGGCTCTGGAAAGTTAGATAACTACTTTTTTCAGCTTGCAGAAAGCTATTATCTACTTGCATAGTCTTCTTAAATGAGAAATATCCATTTATACACAACTGCTTTGCTCCTGGAAAAGATAGGAGCAATGTTCATGAGATTAAAGGTTCACACTGCAGTCCTGTGTCACTCTCTGGCTGCAGCTGAATTACGTGAGGAAGTTGCTGCTTTAATCTGTCCCCAGCTGCTCCTCACTGTGTCAGGAATTTCTGCACCTTCCAGTTTCCGGGACACCAACTTCTGTGCTGTCTGCCTAGGCAAGTTCAAACCCTATAATCAAAATTATTTGTATGTTTTCAATGCAGGTGTTTTGCAAAGCATATTTCACCTAATCTGATAAGAGTGTTACTATGTACGTGGGTGTGCTGGAACACCTGAAGGCCCAGGAACCGCTGGAGGAAGAAGGGAAACAGGCTGAGGAGTCACATGAAGCAGGGTAGAGCAGAACACAGGCATCAGGACTTCCAGCTAAAACGGCAACATCCAAATCTTGGTTCCAGTTATTCCAGCTTCCTCCACAAGACGAAATTCAAACCCCAGAGGGGGAAAATCCCTTGCTGCAAGAGGACTTTGGAACAACCCTAAGAAAATCCTGAGTCCTGTGTATGAGCTTGAGAGGTGGAAGATAATAAATACCTGTTTCTTTGAGGTTCGAAGTTTCCCTTTATAAGTGGCAGCTTCCTTTTCCTTCTATTCCATTAAAGAGTTTAAGCTGATTCATTGTTTTTCTGCTTTTTCAGCAGACTTGTCCACGATAACGACACTGATGATGATGGAAGTCTTCTATGGAAGAGATTAATGATGTTGCCACTGGCTCTTAAAGAGGCAGAGGTTGGGCTTTTGCAAGGAGTTCATATCATTTTGTGAGCAATTTTATCTTCTCAGTTCTCAGTCTTGGCTGTGGAATTTGCCTTTGGTGTAAGTCTGCTGCTTTACATAAGCAGTAAATTAAGTCAACTTTTTAACAGTAGTTTCTACTGATAATAAAATATTACATTCTCTAGTAAAAATAAAATACTGTCTTCACTAAAATATAAAAGAGATCATTTTGTATGAAAAAGCATTTTCAGACTGGTTGAAGGCTAGTAAAGCGGATTTTGTTAAATTTTACATTATTCCATTTCTGCTTGCCTCCATTCAAGGAGTGTTTCTGTAATTACCACTTTGTAAAAATTGTTAAAAGAGGGGGAAATATAATGGTTTAAGTACATCTCTTTCTTCATAATATTAAATCTATTTAAGAAGATAATTTATATATCTTCTTCCCCGTGAGAAAAAAAAATTAAATACACCTTATACAGGTATTGCAGAGATAACAATAGGACGCCATTATTAAATGTGTCATTATGTGAAAGCTGCATGCAGAACCAAATCAAACGAGATCAGTATGACACCTTTCAATTTTTCTGTGTGAGATTAAGAATTTCTGAGCAGGTTTCAACAGATGCCACGTTCCACTGCTCGCAGCCCTGCTGAGCACCTTGATAACGCATGGCCCTGTGCAGGACTGAGTGCACCCTGAGTCCAAGGAGAAATGTAATGATGGCGAGTCTGGTAATCCATAGGAATAGCTCCCAAATCCATGCCTAAATTTCTGTTGACTTCACAGAGTCAGAGATAGCTGTTTCTGAAAGATTTTCTGGAAGTTTGTATTGATCTAACTCCTGTAAAATTTTGAGCTGTATTATAAAAAAGTGAATGGCATCTCTGACTATTGTGGGAAGATATTGGCTAACTTTTGCTCTTAAGGTTTTTTTCTCAAAATCATACCTTTATATAACAGCCTCATCAAAGTTAGAATTTTTCATAGGTACAAAACAACACAAAATTGACAGTTGTGTTGTCAGTGATGGAGATAAAGGGATGACAATTCATAGCAAGAAGTCATTTTCCCTTTGATATTTACCAAATAAGCTTGAATTTCAGCTTTATTTCTGGGAAAGGCAGTTTAAAAAAATTGGTTTTCCTAGCGCTTTGTTTAACTGTTTGTTTCATTTTCTAGGTGGGTTGAGACATCTGGGGGTTTTGGTGCCTGTGGAATATTCACAACATCCACTGAAGAAAAAGTGAGCACTGCAGAAGCTCAAAACCTCTGACAAAAGAGGCTGAAGGAGCCCCAAATATTGATCAAAGTTACAAAAATGACTTTAGTTCCAGCTCCTGTGGGCTCCTGAATTCATCACTACAAATCTGCTACTGATGTCAACCACCAGTGTTAGTGGATAACAATTGTGCTGCTACTGAAAACAGTGTGTGAAGAGCTTTTAACTTAAAACTCTTCTAATGCAAAATCAGATGCATTTATGTGATAGTTTGAAGAGCGATGGTACTAATGAAAGAACAGCAAACATTAATATTATTAGCAGTAAGAGCAAAGCATTTTCTTTTCTGTGAAGCTACAAGTCAAATGTTCTTAATTTCTAATCAAAATTATGAAGAGAGCTAAGGGAAAAACTTTCTTCACACTATATCAAAAACTTCAGGAATATTGTAACTCAGAGAAACTAATACATTGTTAAGGGTTATTTAATTAAAATATTAAAGAAAACAGGAGGGGGAAAAGAAACATCATGGGCAAGTTACAAGGAAACCAGTTCAAACTGAAGTCCACAATTTTAGCCTTTAGCATTTGGAGACACAAACGCAGACATACACAGACATACACCCCTAATTGTAGTGTCTGCAGCTATTTTTACACTCTGCCAAGAGCTAGAGTCTTCAAGGATTGATTTCATATGCAATAAAATCAATTTATATTGCTTGAAACATACTTTTGACATTATATTAAACCACATCAATGCAAATTCATTTGATTGCATAAATGGATCACTTAGCTGTTTCACTAAAGTTGGTAATCTTTTGCATCTTTATAATCAATGCAAACACTATAAGTAATTTTCTTCATGGTTGTATCTTCAATACACAAGTATGATAATAACTAATGGAAATCCTGGTGTCTCTGCTGCAAAGTAACACAAAAGATACTGCATCCATACAGCTGAACTCTCCTGAAGTAGCATCTGCATTCAAGGAATTTTAGTCAGGAATTGTTTGACGGCATCCTCGTGACCAGGGATAAAACCATCTTGTAAGGTAAAACAATAACAAGAATAAAGGGGGAACATTTCTTAGGTCCCTGTCCTTGCACTAATTTATTTTTGTTAATGTAGCCTTCTTTATAAGTCCAGGCAACATTTATGTCTCATTTAAGCACAGCATTATTTGCCTACTAATTTCTGGAGGTCCTTGATGTAAAAAAAAAACCTTGGAAAGAGCCCTCAGAACTCTGAAGGATATTTGTAAAATGCTGAACAACATCATGGCAAAAGCAGCCAGAAACCTCAGTGTCCCAAAGGGGAAAGGCACTTCTGTTCCATTTTAAGTAAAAATGAAATAAAAGGAAAGACATCAGGCAGAGGGAGGATCTTAAGGAAGGAGGAACCTCATGTCCTTACTTCCAGAAGGGAATGGAACAGAAATGGAAACCAAATTGTGGACCAACAGACTGAGGGTTCTTCAGGATCAGAGAGAACTGGTAACGTTTTTCATAAGAGTCATAAAATCACAGAATCACAGAATGGTTTGGGATGGAAGGGATATTAAAGATCACCTAATCCAACCCCCCTGCCACAGGCAGGGACACCTTTCCTTTTCCGTACATAGTAGAAATAATCTCAT
>WEIT01027526.1:0-15201 GCA_013389985.1 Dryoscopus gambensis
CTTTTTAGTTAATTTGGAATTATCACTCTCATTTTATATGGAGGGAAACTGAAAAGCAAAGGCACAAGACCTCCTCAGTCTTCTCACTGCAAATCCTCAGGCAAGATCTCCTAAAACCTTGCCCCCTACTTGGATCCATGGTTCCTGTTGCTTCCCAAGTACTAAAATATGAAATAAAAGAGATTAGGTGTGAAGGAAGTTTAGGAACCCTTGATAAATTGGAGGGAATGTTTTATCTAATCAGCAATAAACCCATGTACCAGTGCTTCAGATTTCTGTTTGCAGAGCTCTTGTTGCCTTGGACTGGAGCTCCCCGTGTGAGGAGGGAGAAGATGGATTTCAGTGGAAGAGGTGGTTCAGTTATAAATTACCTATAATTAAAAAATTGCTAAAAATAGTTAGCTAAAAGAAGATGAAATGTGCTCCCTTTGTTATGTTGCTTTCAGTTAGATTTATTTTCTTACTGCATCTGATACCTGATAATAAATTGCTGGAAGGAAGCCACAGGAACAGAGGACCATAATTATGAATGCCCTAAATTTTCCATCCCCACCCCCCCCCAACCTCTGTGTTGTTTTAATTAATGAAAATTAATTGCATTTAGAATCAAAAATCTCTTCCTCCTTACTGTCTTGAAGTACATAATTCTTTTATCTCTCTCAGGATTGACATCCTTTGCTGTGAACTACTTTATTAGGAAAAATGTGTTTGTATTTTGGCTAAAAACAATGTCTTCCTATTGAAAAAGTCATGTTTCAGCCAAAACAAATAAATAAAAAACAGCAAGGGATGCAGAAAAAGCCAGAAATTTTCCTTTCAATATTTTCAGAATTGCATATTTTCCTCTTTTCATTTCAAAGTGGAAGCTGTTTGAAAACTACCCATATAATTCTCTAGGGAAAAATTATTTCTTAGGATACAGAAGTTGCATGTTTTTTTGTTAACTGCTTGGTTCCATTACCAATCTTAGCAGGTTATTTTTGTTGGTATGGGTTTTGGGCGGTTTGTTTGGTTTTTTGTTTGTTGTGCTCCTTATTTTTTACTCTCCTCTATGGATTCCTGTTTTGGGAAAAGGAATATTTTGAGCTAATTAACATATGGACATCAGCAAACTGTCGCATCCAAATAGGATATTTTCTGTGGAGAGAAATTGCCAGAGCTCAGAAAAATTTTGTGCGTAGCCATTTAACCACTCCATTTATCTGGGATGCCCTCCTTAAATAAAATCAATGCTAATTTTGCATTTCCCTAATGGGAGCCTATTAAGCTGAGAACACAGGCATTTTTAACCTCTGACACGCCGCAGGGGCAAGCCAGCACTGGATTCAATCTGGTGTATTAATGAGGAACATGGAAATCCTGTGTCTGGATGACTTGGTTACTGGATTGGGAAGGTTCAAACACGTCCCCCTCTAATATTTCACCCAATATCCCTTTTACAGTTATTATGGAGCATCATATAGTGCTTCTGCTCAGAATTCTTCCCTGCTGGAGTTCACAGATGCCCATAAAATAATAAGATGGGTTGAAACTTGGCTCCAAATTATTTTTATTTGAACAGCAAACAATCCATTAGGCCATTGAAGACCTACTGGCTTTCAAGTGAATTTGGATGGGAATATCAAAGCAGTCTGGGCTGGCTGTATGAGTGAATTCCACGTGAATAGAGTGGAGCAGGAAACTGAAAGAGCAGGGAAAGAGTCGTTTAGATTTATTATGATTTGGGAAGCAGCTTTTTTACAAGAAGGAATAGAGAGCTCAGAATGGAACAGCGGCAATACTTGTGGGCAGAAACGAAGGGACTTTGTGCTTCTCACACTGATCTCGAAATCCCATTAGCTTCCTGCACTGTCACCCTGGAAGCACCGGGGAGACACCGAGGAGAAGCAATTAGTCCAGGTCTCAGCATAACCAGCTGCCTCTGACACAGTCCAAACGTGTCCATATGTTCCCAAAAGAAGAGGGAACGTTTCCCTCCACTTCTGAACCACCAGGGGAGAGGTCAGGCCGTGAGTGCTGCAGACTCAGAGGAGCAGGGGGTTCAGATAGAGTTGTTTTCCATTTAAAACCTTTTCATTGAGAACTTGAATATTTAACATTTTGCACTTAAAAAAAAAATAAATCCCCACTTCGTTTTTTGCCCATCTCCCAGTGTCATTGACCTCTTTTGTTAGCATAAAAGTATGAATTAAAATAAAATTTGTGGTAATGTCACCCCCACCACACACTCCCTAATTAAGGAAATTTTAGAAATTGCATAATGTCTGCAAATGAGAAGTTGAGGAGGGCAAGGGGTGGGAAGAGGAAGCTGCACAGGTGTTCTGTTGCATTCAGTAACTTAAAGCGGGGAAAGGTGGGATAAAATCACCATTTTATCCAAATTTTCTCCCTCCTTGGGTGTGTGTTGTGTCTGGGAGAGGGGTTCTATGAATTCTTTCTATGAATTACTTCCCTTACAGAACTTTGGTAGCCCTGTGCTTTTGCTTGATGGCATCAGTTTGTGCTTCCTAAGTTCAATTATTTGGGAAATCTTAGACTTCCACGCATGTGGTAGAATTACTAGGCAAAGGGATTAGGATGCTATCCTCAATCAGTATGGGATTGAAAAGGGGGAGCTGGACATGAGGTTCTGTTCTGCTGTTTGACCACTTTTCATCCCAAGTGACCAGTATGGATGTATTTAAAATTCCTAAAATATTAAAATTTAGTTTACAAATGCTGAAAATTGTACATCCCTTCAAAACACCACATTGCTTAAAGAACAAAGACTTAAGCAGTTGAGTCATGAGTCATGTTAAAATACTTATTAAAGCTGGGTCAAAACTTTGTTACTTGCTACTCTGTTAAATCAATATATTTCATCTCCCACTTCTCCCAGGGAAAAAGCAACAGGATGAGAGGACATGGTTGAAACTTGTACCAGGGGAGGCTCGGGTTGGACACCAGGAGCAATTTCCTCCTGGAAAGGGAGCTCAGGCCTTAGCAGGGGCTGCCCAGGGAGGTTTGGAGTGCCCATCCCTGGAGGTGCCCAAGGAGTGCCTGGAGGTGGCACTCAGTGCTCTGGGCTGGGGACAAGGTGGGCATCGGGCACAGCTGGGCCTCGATGACATCGGAATTTTTTTCCAACCTCAGTAACTCTTCGATTCTATTCTCCCATTCTAAGATCCAGAATCACTAACAAGCCACAGACTGGTGTTTCTCTCACACTCAGCTGTCTCAGATGCCTCCCCGCCTGGTCCCTCCTGTGATTTCATTTTTCTGCTTCCCCATCACCCTTGGGCACTAGTGCAGATGCTCCTTGGATGTATAAAATGTTGAATTTTTAGATGTGGGAAAATGTTGTTTTGATAAATCAAAGGCGTCTCTCAGTGGCTCAAAGGATATTAAAATGTCACAGCCAGGCAACTCAGCATTCTCATTCTTTGTGCCTGTCTTTGAGGACACACTTTGCAAACTGTGGAGAAAACAGATAATTCTCTCTAGGAATTAGGAGAGTCAGAATATTGCTGTGCCGCAGTGAACAATTAATGATATTTATCTCTCACATAAGGCTTTACCCTTTTCCTATATAAATCTTTCCTGCAGGAGCAGTTTGGTGAGTGGTATCTCCATTTTGCACATGCAGAAACTGAGACACTGCATGAGCACAGGGAAAATATCAAATCTACTTCAAAGCTTTACTAGATTTAAAGTTATGTGGGTATTGTCAAGGCCCCCACTGTGCAAACTTTTGGTCAACTTTCAAAACGTTTCTCTCACTAAATTTGTGGTTTATGTTTGATTCTGTAGAGCTGTCTTAATTGTGGTTGTTTTGAAGTTTTACTTAAAATGTTTTAAGACTGAAAAAATTTTAAAAATCACTTATTTTATCTTCATAATCATTTGGACCCACCTATGAACTCTTATAATATTTATTCATCTTCCTGAACATTGCAAAATGCAATACAAGCAAAGCAAGTAATTACACAGAAAGAAGCTTAACTGAAGGGAGAGGAGGAAATGGGCAAATTAAGGAGACACAGAGTTATATTAATTTTTGCTGTCTTCTTAGTTAACTTGAAAAATGTCAGATCTAAGGCTACATTTCAAGGTTTTGTGAGCACTGTAGAAAATTCCTCAGCTCTTTGAGACCAAGGGAAGCTCCTATGTTTTGTTAGCACTGCGCTCTCTGAAGATGAATAACCACTTGTTTCTGATAGCTCTGTTTGGCTGCAGCCTAAAACCCATTTTAGGGAACATTAGTCTGACAGAGCCAAGCTTGAAGCCATGTAAGATATTTAAACTTAGACTCTTGGCAGGAAGCTTCTCCTTACACACATTCATTTTAATTCTTTTTTTTAATTACTCATTGTACTTGAAATAAGCAAGAGAGATATTATTTTAGGAGACATAAAAGAGCAGTTTGGAGTCTAACAAATGTCCCTATATGTGATTTATTTCTTTTAATCAGCAATGACCTTTTGAATTGATTGTCTGTGATTTACAGGAGGACCTTTGTAAGACCAGACACCCACGACTGAATGGACTGAAATGACTTGCATTTCTAAAACCAAACAATTTCCAATACTAATTGAAAGATCTGCAGCAGAAACAGAAAGCTGTGATTGAAACTTTCTGCGATTTGAAAAACATTCAAAGTTGATGGCCTTTTCTTTGTTTTTATCGATGGTGTTAAATATTTCTTGACACTGTGGGTGACATAAATAGTGGCATGCAGTTTAGTTGAATTATTAGACCATAGATGCATATGCTTTTGGAAGAGCCTTAGCCTGTGAATAAAGACAATAAATCAGATTTTTCAATCAGCCTTCCACCTGTTAAACATGCTATGTAAAGCCACCTTGGCTACAGGTTGAAGATCCAGCAGGGCATAGATCAGAAAATGGCAATTTTTATTGCTACAGTTGTTTGGCGCTGGCCCCCAAATTCTAAGTGGCTGACAGAGCTGCTCAGTTTGGGGCACTTTTTATGTTTGCCTGCCTGTCTGAGGAAAAGCAGCATGTTCCTCACGTGTAGGATAAGGAGCCTTTGGGGGATACTTGGTAACTGAGGTCAAAACGGGCATGTCCCAGTAGACAAGTGCAAGTCTCTTCCTCAGAAATTACTGTGACAAGAGATGAAGCTCATTTCTGCAGAGTGAAATTCTGAAACCTGTCTTGTTTCTCTCAAGTGGAAAATACTTAGGTCAGAAAACGATGCTGCACAAAATTGCCTGGTTAAGTTGGATTTTACTCGTTACATTCCTTGTTCTAAGCTGATTGTCTGGATGATGTTCCTCAGGAAAAGGGTTCTGTTCTCTGAGGAAAGAATATTGTTTTCTTGCAAAAAATAAAGATCTGGAATAGGAAAGAGAAAAAGACACATTCTGAAGAGTCAGCCTCAACTTGCGGTAGGTAGTTAATTCCCCAAGCAGCACTGCCAGTTGCTGTTCACGGGAAGTCACAATTGGGATTATGTTTGTTCATGTAATTATAGAATGACTTGGGTTTGGAAGGGACCTTAAAGATCATCCAGCACCACCCCCTGCCATGGGCAGGGACACCTTCCACTGTTCCAGGCTGCTCCAAGACGCACCCAACCTGGCCTTGGGCACTGCCAGGGATCCAGGGGCAGCCCCAGCTGCTCTGGGCACCCTGTGCCAGGGCCTGCCCACCCTGCCAGGGAACAATTCCTGCCCAAGATCCCATCCAGCCCTGCCCTCTGGCACTGGGAAGCCACTCCCTGGCTCCTGGCCCTGCAGCCCTTGGGAATTGTCTCTCTCCATGGTTCCTGGGGCTCCTTCAGGCCCTGCAAGGCCACAGTGAGCTCAGCCCAGAGCTTCTCCTCTCCAGGCTGAACAATCCCAGCTCTCGCAGCCTTTCCTCCCAGCAGAGCTGCTCCAGCCCTCTGCTCATCCTGGTGCCTCCTCTGGCCTCTCTGCAGCAGCTCCACGTCCTCCCTGTGCTGGGCCCGGGGCTGGGGCAGCTCTGCAGGTGGGGGCTCACCTGAGCAGGGCACAGGGGCACAATCCCAATCCCTTTCCTGCTGCTCAGGCTGTGGGATCAGCCCAGGACTCAGCTGGTTCCCCTGTAGGTTTTTGTTACCATTGCTTGGCAAAGCTTGCAGAGAATCTCTGCAGATGTCAATTACGGAACATGACATTTTTTATCTACAGTGTTCTTAATCTAACAGATTTACTTGTCTTGATTTCACATCTAATTGCTGAAAATATTGTGACTAGACAGGAATATAAAAGCAATATAATATAATACCTGTTGACAGAACTGATTAAGACTGAAAAACAGAGGAAACCAAGTACCCCATTATGTGCCAGAGGTCACTGAAAAATGTACTCAAGTCTGCTGATGTAAAGCAACTTGATATTCTGTTATCTATGAATGATTTTAAAAGCAAGTTGCTCTTTAATGGAATTCCCTTTTCACTGGACTGTCACCACTGACTGCTCTATTATGTATTCAATTATTACATCTTTATAAAAAATTTCTTGTTCTATAGAATGATAGTTTAAAAAAATTGAAATTATGAAAGTTTGAGAAAATGTAGCTGTTATCCAATACACCATCGGATTTTCTCATTGTGAACCAAGGCAGTTATTGAAGAATTTCTATTTTATGCAAAGGCATAGCCCTTTTATTTTTCCTCAAAGATGGATAATTTCTATTTTAAAAGGAAAGAATACACTTGACCTCCATAATTGTTTTGTGCTGGAAAAAACTGAATCCTCCAGATTTAGATCTGCTACTTCTGCTTTCTCTTTCACAAATGTGTGGATTCCTCCTTTTTTTTACAGTGTATAGTGTATTTTAGTTTGTGCATGACTAGACTTCATTAATATCTAGTGTATAACCCGGATGACATTCCCTATGTAGCTCCTTTCTTACTGGAAATGCCAGAAATTTCTTCCTGTGCAAAAGTCACCATACTTATTTTTGTTTTGCTCAATTTCATCTAAAAAAGAGGTATCACAAAACCTCCTCGAGTGCTCAACATTTGTGTTAAAGCCATGGTTATTAATCAGAGTGAAAATGAAGGGAGTGGCTTCATCTTGCAAAGCATCTCAATAGTTTTATTGAAAATAATTCCAGTGGTACTTTCCTCCCGTGGTAAGTGTGGGGACGTGTTTTATTATTCACCTCAGTGTTCTGATGAGACAAGCCAGTCTCCAGGCTCCAGCACACGAGGCCATTGCCTCAGGCAGAGACTGCCAGAAGGGCCTGAACGTCCTTGGCCACACTCGGTGTTTTCCCACAGCACAGGGGAGCCTTGGGAGGATTCAGCCACAGTTTGCTTTCCACCATCACGTCCGGCACCACAGATCTGCAGAGCCAACTGCTGTTTTTCACTGCGGCAGGCAGCAGCAATCACCTCAGGTGCTGCTGGGTTGGTCTGAATCAGGACCATAAAGAAATTTCTCCTGACTCCACCAAGGTCTTGGCTGCGTTGTCCTCTGTGGTTCCTTTGGGATTTCTCCTGAATTTCTTTGTGCTACCCCTGAGGAGCAATCACAGGCTGCTGCTGCATCTCTCAGCTCAGCAGCTGCCTGCCTGTGGGGAGAGAGCTGTCGTATCACTCTCTGCTGAGCAGGCCTTGGGAATAATTACCCCACTAAAGATTGAGCACCCTGGGACTGTGGCCTGTGGGACTGTGACCTCTGTGTGTGTGTGTGTGTGAACAGAGAGAGGTAAAGAGAAGGCAGAGGAGAGGAGGATGTATGGCAGAGTGTTCCTATTAATTGCTCCTGCTCCTCCTTGCTGCAAAACCTCTGCTTGGAGGGATGCTTCAGCAGCAGGTGACTGCACCAGAATATGAATGGGGGCAGCTCAGTCTTTATGTTGCCCTTTGTAAATGGATTATTGCCTTCTGGCTGTGGTTTACTGTCACTGGCGTGTTCTGCTCATAAGCAGAAGGTTGTGCCTTCCAAGCAATTGTCTAAAAATGGAAAATCTCTCTCCCGGATGTGAAAAGGGAGGATGTTGGCTGGTTTTGTGCAGACAGAACACATACAGGGGTAGACACTGGCTCCATGTAACGTGGGTATCTTTGGATTTTGCTTTTAAACAAAGCGAGCAAAATTTGGAGGATATTTCAGCGTGGAGGTCAGAGAAGTGTGTGTCTTGTCGAATGATAAGCAGAGGACATCTGGTTATACCATCCATCAGTCTATCGCCTAGAGCAAGAGATACTCAAGTTTGACATGTCTGTTTTGGGAGGGGGAGGGAGGAGCAGGGAGATAACAGACTGCTTTATTAAAATGCAGCAGCAGAAGTTGTTGGTTTCCTTTGTTTTGGTTTGTTAGGCTTTGGGGTTTTGTTTATTTGTTGGTTTTTTCCCCCCCAAATCACTTTTAATTATATTTACTGTGTTCACTCTTTGTGGGAGCTACCCAAGAAGTTGATCACCTGACACTACCCAAAAGATGAAATTATTAATTACCCAAAATATTAAATAATTTGAACATTAAGAATGTTTGTACACTGTTTTTAAAAATTATTCTGGCTTTAAGTTATAGAGGACGTTAAAAGTAGGAAGTTCCTTTTCGTTCATATTAAAAAAAATCCTAAAAGGTAAAACACCTTTATTTACACTCAAAGATATTGACAGTGCTCTCCTAGATTTGAACATGGGTCAGATTGTCAGTCCAGCTCGCTTACAAATTTAAGTTGCTACTATATTGTTGATTAATTCGCAATATTCATATTGTGTTGCTAATCCTAATGAAAATAAGAATATTCATTATTAAAAAAGTTGTTCATAGTTCTTAGACAGTATTGTGCATTTCTAAAATATGTTATTTTTTAGCTTTCTGATCTTTTTCATGCACTCAATTCATACAGATTTCTAATTCTTGTAAAATAAAAAAAAAGGGTACTGAACAGTATCTTCTTTCTTTANATTTAAAAAGTTGTTCGTAGTTCTTAGGCAGTATTGTGCACTTCTAAAATATGTTATTTTTTAGCTTTCTGATCTTTTTCATGCACTCAATTAATGCAGATTTCTAATTCTTTTAAAACAGAAAAAGGGTACTGAACAGTATCTTCTTTCTTTAATTTTTCATTTTCATTTTTATTTTCCTTCGCAGACTATTCAGGAAAGTGCTACACTGTGACATTTCCTTCAGATTTTGCCACTTACATCCCTTTTAAAGTAATCTTTTGACACCAAGAAAGTTACTTCTTGCCTGGGTTTTTTTTTTTCTCTTCAAATGAAAAATTTCTTTAGAACAAGCTTTTTGTTTTCACATCTAAATTGCTTTGAATGTTCCAAATCTCCTTGAATGCATGCGATTTATATTATGGAGTTACAGCCTGCTTTGTGTACCTTGTTTGAAAGCAAACTTTGAGAAAACTTAGGCCAGGTTGGACGGGGCTTGGAGCAACCTGGGGTAGTGGGAGGTGCCCCTGTCCATAGCAGGGGGTGGCACTGGGTGATCTTTAAGTTCCCTCCCAACCCAAACCATTCCAAGATTCATAGCAGGGCCAGGGGCTGCCATCACCGAAAATCTGCTGTGTTCATTTTCATGGAAGGTTTGGTCAAAAATGGATGTAATTCATTTTAAGAGGGATATTATAGAATTATTAGTATTAAATTTTAGCCATAAAAGCATTTCTGAATCAAAGTGAAAACTTTCCTCTGAAGTTAAAACCTTCAGTGCCAAGACATGTCTAGCTCAAGAGAGATGCAGTTTTGAAAATCTTGTTGTTTAAAGATAACTCATTTTTTTTACAGCTAAAATTTGTTTTCTGTCTGTGTCTTGGTAGTAAAGGGCAAATATAAGTTTTTACTTAGCATTTAATAGAATTTAATAGAACTGGCTCTGGCAATGACTGATTTGGTTGTTTAGTAATAGGTAAAACAAGTCTCTGACTGGGCTTTTATAGCAGCTGCGTGAATAATCAAATTTCTGTTCAGTTTGGTTACAAAGCCACATAAACATGTATTTCTTCTTTTTTTAACAATATGAATCAAAACTTGCTTTGTCCAATTTTCCCCTGGTTGGGGCATAGAAAAGCTAGAATTATTCCTGTGAGTCTCACAACACATTCATCACACTGAAGGAAAACCTTTGTTTGCACTATCAGCATATATTCAGCTAAAGCAATAAACTACCAAGGATTAGATTTGGACACAACTGATTGATTTTGGTATCTAACACTGAATGTCTTCCTGGATATTATGCTCTTCAGAGCTGTGCTGTGCCTCAGACCCATTTTGAAACCTAATGCTCTTTTGAACCCTACATCTAATCAGGTTTCTCTGGCTCCTTAGGCAGATGTCTGTCTGTCTTGTTCTTTTTTTCCCCCATTTTTTATAGAACTCATGGAACCATTTGTACTTTTCTATTTGTATGGTATTGAGCACCTTTTCCTGTCTGCTGTGGGAGCAGTTTCATAACTGTAAATATTGTGGTATCCTACTCTGCAGATGTAAAAATTAAAATAAGCAAAGACCAGAGCTGGTCTGTTTTTATTTCTATTCACAACTTGCTGCTGAGACAGGGATTTATAAAATCCCCCCAAAAGATAAGTAACTTAATTTCTGGCCTGTTGAAGCTTAATCACCGCAGTTTAAATGCAAATGTTATTATTTCTTCTATATTTAGATGAAAATTAGCATTTCAATAATAGGTGCTGCTTGGGGAGCTGGGGTTTTCTTATTTTTTCTCCCAATGTCTAAAGTTACAGAACTAAAATCTTGTAGAAAACAAGTGTTGGAAGCATCAAAAACCACTACTGCTCTGTGTTGGTAATGAAGTCATAGGTTTTGTGAGTCATATCTCGTGGAAGAATGATTTTCATAAAATTATGCGTTTTAAAATACATGTTCTCATTTTTTCCCCGTTCAGGTTTAAGCCGTTGGAAGTACAGCTTCGGCATTTCTCAGGATGTTCATAAAGTGTTAAAACTTTGACACTGAATTAAATAGCATATGGGAGTGTGTGGAGTTGTTGGTAGGTGTTTTGGAGGACTTCTTTAAAAAGGTAAAGCATTTATACGTGTGAAGATAAAACCCCTCCAGCTGGAAAAAGGGAAAAAAGGTAGAAAACATGAAGATATGCCATTGGAGAGGTCATATAATCTCAAAATTTAGCCCCAAGTAGTTAATCCCTCATTTCTGATTTAAGAAATTCTTGCTTCTCTGTCGAGAGTTTTATCACGGTGGGGTAAATATGATTGGGTACCACGGTGAAACAGAGGTGTGAAGGTTGAAAATGCAGGTGGCCTCCTTTTAAAACAAAACGCTGAAGCCAAGGCAGATCAGCTGTGGTTTTTTTGATGGAGACAGTGACAAAAGGAAGTGTGCACGTACAGGCATCTGGTGTGCTCACAGATTTAAATCTGCGGGCAGACTTTTCTGAGGATGCACCTCCTGGAGAGTTTGCCAGCAGATAAATCTTGCTGCCAGTTCCTTCTGAAATAATAGGATTTGTGGCTGGTTCTTGCAAGCCGTCTCTCTGATGTGTAGGCATTAGTTGGGATTTTTTGTTCATTCAAAGGTGTGGTCTGGTGTGCAATTCTTTTCTGAAATTGCCTTACATATAATAATGTAGGGAATAATTTGTTGGTTGCATTCTCAATGAGCAGGTTTGAGCAATATTCATAGGAAAAGTAGCTCTAAATACTTCCCAGTTTTTGTACCATCACTTTTTATGTTAATCTGCCTGGAGGATTTTCTTGAGAAGGTAAAGAACAGTATCTTTCCAAGCAAGCAATGTGGAAATACTCCCTCAGGGGAACAACAAATTCAGCTTGTTAACCACAGGCTAATGAAGTGCAGATTTAAATCTCCTTGTACCTGTCTTTTTCTAGGACCAGGGGTGCCTCAAAGAGATTATATAGATAATTTCTACTTGAAATCATTTTCTGTCCAAAGATAGATGGATTATGGAGTTAGGACAGGATGTAACATTTATACTGGTTACTCTGAAGAAACTGAGCCTAAACTTTTTGGACTATGGCCACTTGCCAAATGAGTTTCCTTGAAATCCCTTGTAGAGTGACAATATTTTCTGTTCCACCTTAAAGAATGGAACCCACAGTATCTCAAGCAGTGGCAAAAACTGATAAATCGCCAGGAATGACATAATATACACTGTTAATACATTATATATATATTTTTAATATATATAATATATGTACCATACTCTGTTCAACCACTGTTTCAAAGTTTTTGGCTTACAAAAAGCCTGTCCCTATTTGCTACTGTTCCTGGCAGGGAAATGTGTGTTCTTTGGGACCTAATATTTTGGAATCCCTCTATTCTCTGATTTATTTGGTGGTTTTTGTTGTGATAGCCATGTAACAAGAAGTGCAGCTGCTGCAGACCTTTTAGACAGTATTTTAAACTCCCTTAATTCCCAAAGGAGTGTTAATTCTTTCCTTGGCTGCTGCTCTAGCTCTTCCATGCTACAGGATCTGTTGATCTGTCTTTTTTGATTTTTGCTTACATTTGTGCCTCTGCACATCTTGTAGAGGCATCTCCTGGGAAACATCTTCTCTTTGTTCATGCTTTAGTCTTGAAATCAGTACTTGAACGTAGCTGTATTTTACAGATTGGTTATTTTGCTATAATTAAGCCTCATGAATATGAAGATTCATGTAGTATTCCCATGGTGTCCTAGGAAGTTAGGTTTAGCAATATGATTTCATTTCATCTCTCTCTAACCCGTCATCATGTCACTTTTGCTAAACTGAAATACCACGTTGGTTCTTAGGAAATACAGAGGATGTACTTGCCAATGTTTGTTTTTATTTTTAAGCCTAAGTAGATGGACTGCAATAATTCTTCTCTGGAGAGCTGAGACAAAACTTTGCTGAGGGAGAGAGAGATGGGGGGAACTAAGGTCAATGAAACCTTAAAATAATTTAATTTGAAAATTTATCTTAATGTTGACATTTAATAAAACCTCTAATAGTGGATAGTGTAGTTTACTGAACAAAGCCATGAATCAAAAATTTTGAGATGTGATTGTGTATTTTAGGACTATCCTTGGTTTTCTGTGTCTTTGTTTTGGGGAGACTCTGTATAGGTCCCTGCCTTTGGACTTGTTCCCACCTTGTTCTCTTTCTCTATTTTTCCACTATTCATTTTGTGGGATTTTGTTTTTGTTTTTGTTTGGTTTTGGTTTTGGTTTTAATGTAATCTATTTTTTAAAGAGTAAAAGATCTTCTGGGCAGGTGCCACCTTTCATTTCATGAATTCACAGTGTGCAATGCAAAGGACACCAATCTCAGCTTGCTTTTAGGTGTCAGACATATCCTGATAACAACGGAAGTTCAAAAGTAGAATTGCTTCAATGTTTTCTATATGCTGGAGTGGTTTTTAGTTTACTGATTGCAGCAGAAGAGTGCGTAGAAATAAATCTAAGCAGACTGGACTCAGTGCTTAAGGTGGAAGGAAGACATCTGAGTTCCAACAGAAGTCTTGCTAGACCTTGTTGGTGATAACTAATAATGAAAATCTTCTATTTTGCTCTGTCAATTTGCCTCTATAACTGTTTTCTTTGCAATTTACTCTCCTTGTTCTGTATTAGTGATTATGAGAAGCTCTGACTTGAAAGTTAGAGCTTTGGTTCTTTGGAAAAAGATCCTCGCTCTACAGGTGGCTGAAACCTGGACCATGTACTGAGATTTTATATTCAGCCTTTTATAAAACAAATTCTCTCTGTGACCAAAGGCTGTTTTTAGCTGTTCTACTGAGAATGGAATTCCTTCATTCAGGTCCTGGGACATTCTGCTTTTCCAGACAGATGTAGTGACTTCAAAATGTTACCTTCACCAAGTGATTTTAACCATTCAAAGATAGCTAGATTAAAAAAAGGCAACCTTTTTTTTCCCCCTTCAATAATATTTCTGACTCAAATCCTGCTATAATTAGTTAATAGATAATTATATATAGTTCTGCATAACTTGCTGATCACTCTCATAAGTTTCATCTCATTTATATTCAGGATATAATTCTAGCTTTCAGCAAAGTGCAATTGCAGTGTACGATAGGGAGGTCTCGTGCTAATCAGATTTACTCATTCCCCCAAAATATAGTACAGAACATTAATTTCATGCTACTTCAAATTGTATTAACCAAGTGGCAATCCCATTCTGAATCACAGAAAGGCTGATCTGGGAATAAAATGAATAAGAAGAAAACCCCCACAATAAAAGGAACCCATCCCCTCAAAAAATCCCTAAAAACCTTGAAAGATGCCCACGTAATTTTCGGTTTTATGGAAAATAGGCCTTGTCGGAAAATTTGATCTTGATTTTTTTTTCCTTTATTTTTTGAAGACTCAAAAAATATGTTAGAAAAGGAGTACTGTGATAATGGACTGCAACACTAAGTAATCGACTTACTGTCATGAAAGTAATTAGAAACATTTATCAGCATACAAAAACTACACGGAACTTTATTAAATAGATTGCAAAAACAACCCCTAGGTCACACGGGATACTTCAAAAATGATGTGTTCTGTGGGTCTGTTCTTGGCTTAGTCAATATTTTTTACTACCATCCAGAAGAAAACATGAAATGGTCCTTGTCAAATTGCTCAAGGGCCTGAATGTCAAGCAGTGAAGAAATCTTGCCCTGACAGGGTGGCACTTGATCACACAGGACAGGCGGGGCACAAGAATTACCCAGAAAAAAGGAGATACTATTAGGTCCTAAATAGAAATATTAGCTCCAAACTAGGTTTGTATCACGATATTCCCTCCCCTTAGGAAACAACCTTAAGGGTCAAGCAGAGAGGGCAGAACTCAGGTGTCCATTTCCTGCTCCACGTCCTAGGATAACCCAGTGACCAGAGAAGGCAGCGAGGATTTGCCATTTGGATGTCCCACCTTGAAGGGGAAGGGAACACCCAGGGGCTGTAGATGCTCGTGGTTGAAAGGAACAGCAAAGGAAACAGAGTTTTACGACTAAATTACACACTTGGCATGGAAATTGGTGTGTTAGTCGCTGATCTCTTGGTATAAGAACACGGGTTTGGGTACAGGGAAAAGAGAGAGAAAAATATGAATTATAGAGTGTCGTGGTTTGACACTGGCCCAACGCCAGGCACCCACGAGAGTTGTTCCCTCACCCTCCCCTACCACAGCTGGGCAAAAGGAGGGAAAAGAGGAAAAAAATTGTTAATGGAGGCTTCATGAGTGAGATAGGGAGAGTGGGAGAAATATTTCAAAGGCAAAACAGGCTCAACCTTAGTTG